>PVKE010001339.1:0-18069 GCA_004027555.1 Craseonycteris thonglongyai
TGGGGGAGCTCCCAGTTCAGCATATGGTTCCGCATGGGCCGGGGCCGGGATTCGATCCCCGGTCCCCGGCGCTGCAAAGTAAGCGCTTAACCCACTGAGCCATTCCGGCTTCCCCAAGCAATAGTTTTTAAAAAGTTAGTTGCAATATAGAAACTGGTCATATCAATAAAACTTTCATATTCTGCTACATTAATCCATTGGTCTACCATGCACTTTAAATAGATCTTTTACTTTTGAGTCATTTTGTAAAATCATACGTCTGTCATTTGTTACAGATCTTCTTAGTGTTTTTGCATTTCATTACACAGTATTTTAAAATCACATTCATTATCTTCATCAGTCTCATCACAAAGGAGAAAGCTGCCAAATCCATGATGGAAGATTCAAGGTTTCCAAAATTCTAAGGTCAGATTTTATCACTGGTCACAAATACTGCCAGTTGGCTCCCTCTAAGTGACAGGCTCATTCTATTCATCTTTGTGAAAAATTTTGCCCAAAACTCAGGTTTTCATAATTATAGACTGCCTGTCAGTTAGACTTTCACGTAAAAATGACATTCCATGAACAAAGCAGGTGGTATTCCATCTTCAGCTTACGGTTCAATGGTGCAAGTGCCTTTGCTGGAAAAAGTGGCCTCAGTATGTAGCAGAAGTGCTATGTGCCCTTCCCATTTGTGACGTAGCACAGAGAAAGATGTGTACTCAGGGTCTAGAGTGAATAAAATTCATGTTTTCACTGTTTCATCAGGACATCCTTAAGTGAAGCTACTGTTTTTTAATGGAGTTCATGGTGATGAAGACCATGATGACTCTGAGTTCAGTTTTCTGACATTGTCTCGGTTGCTGCTAAGGTGTTCACCCCTTGCTCTTGCACCATCCATGCAAATGTTAACACATTTGTTGCATGAAAAACCATGAAATTAAAAAAAAATGATTCTATACTTGGATTATTTCAGTAACACTTGTGCTTTTTGATAAGCATATGTATAAAAAATGAAGGTCTTTGCTGATTAGTTGATACTGATACCAGACAAATATAATTAAAACAAATATAATCATTCTTTAGATTTGTCCATTTCTAGGGCAAAAGTATAATTCTGAATATATGATTTTTAATTCATACTTTATGTTAGCAACCAAGGCTTTAATTAGACAAGTTTTATATTACTGGGAAGGAGTAGTAGTTTTTTTTTACTGACTTTTTATCCAGCAGATATACCATAATATCAAGTGTAAAACACTTTATTAGTCTCCAACCATTGAAATACAGCAACTTACCTCATAAAATGCTTCAAAGGCTTTTACATGTCTACTTTGAAAAATTCTAACAAACAATATTTGGCTTTCAAAGACTATATCTTATCTATGTTTAAAATATGTGATCTTTCTTTCTTTTTTAATGTTTAATGATTAGTCTTAAAATAATGTGGTAACTTAACTGGCATTATAATGCTATTCAAAAATGTTTGGTTGTATAAGACAATAAACATCTATAAAGCCAAGGGCAAGGAAGGGTTTTCATACCGTTTTTCTTTCCTTTTTTTTTTTTACGATTTATTTTTATTATTAACAGGGAGAAACAGAGAGAAGGGGGAAGGCCCGGGACAGTCTCCACAGTTGCACATCATTAGTTTTCTATGTAGTTTCATTCCACAGGAGGGCGCAGGGCTGCGTAAGGCAGGAACCAGCCAGGGCCCCCAACCCCAATGGGAAGCATGCCCCGAGAGGGAGCCGGAGGGTCTCCCACATAGGATACTCACCCCAGTGAGAACCAAACTGGGGGCACACCCCAGTTTAGCATATAGGTTCACATGGGCCAGGGCTAGGACTTGATCCTCAGACCTGGAGCTGCAAGATGAGTGCTCAACCCACTGAGCCATCCTGGCATCCCCCATTTCCCTTCATATTTAGAGCTCTGTGATATTTTTTTGCATTAGGTTTCTACCTCCTGGGAGTGAGCATACTTTCTGTCCTGTGAGTCCTAAGCTTTTTCAGCATCTTTAGATGAAGCTCTTATAAATAAAGGTTGAGAAACTGAATATTCAGATCTCCCTTTTTTAAGCCAATGAGACTTCCTTAAACAAAAGAAACTATATTACAAGTACATTTTATTTTATTTTAGAAAAGAGTATTAAATTCCAAAATAATATATTTTAGTTAAAATCTTTATATTTAAGTAAATTTTTTTGTTTTTTTTTTTAATTTAAAGTATTGCTAAACAAGACAAAAATTTATATATATACATTTGTGTGTCTCCATATGGGCATGAGGGAATATTTAGGCTTTCAAAATATCAGTTTATTGGATCACAATGAGGCTACAAGGATTATAACAAATATAAATGGAATTAACTACTAAGAACATGTAGAAGTACTGAGAACAAATGAGTTAATCTCTGAGAAAAGCACATGCTACCTTTGAAAATTATAGGTAACATGAGAGGGTACAAGCTCATCTTCCATTAACTGCTGAAGTGATGGCATCATCACATGTAATGTAACTCAGAAAATTCTGTTATTCATAACAGAACGAAAGTGACAGAAACAAAAGTAATATTATAAAAAGTGTTTTGACCTTGAGAACCTCCTGAAAGGGTTTTGGTGGCTCCAGGCAGCTCCAGACCATACTTTGAGAACGGTGATGGTCAAGCAGTACATGGAATAATATTAATAGTGTGATGTCAATTGAAGGTTGATTTTTGTGCTATGGTGGGGGTAGTTGTTATGTAAACAAGTCTATTGGTCGTTTCCCTTTGTTTTCTAGAACAAAGAATCTACTGATTGCCACTTTAGATTTTTACATGTTCCCTACACACTGTCTTAAAGCAGAGGGTGAAAATAGAACACATTTGGAAAGTTAAAGTCATTTCAGGCCAAGTTGATAGATTTTTTTTTTTTTTTAGCAGTTAAGTCCATGCCATTCAGTCCCTTCTCACTCACCCCCTAAAATAAATACAAAACAGATATGGAATATCCAAAATATTTGTATATTACCCTTATGTATTATTGCTCTTTTTTAAAAAATCAGTGATGATTTAAAAAATCTATGATGGAGATGTGAGCCAGCAAGAGAAATCTTCAAATAGCTTTGGGCTGAAAGGAGGTAACCATGTTGGAAAAGTGTTGATTTCTGAGAAGCATGTGTTGAATATAATTTTAGATGGGACTAAAGAGAGTAGCCCTATCAACAAGAACTGATTTACATGTAAATTGTATTATAATTCTTTTCAATCTTATAATTCACAAATTATACACACATACACACACATCATCTATACATTGTAACTTAACCAAAAATGCTTAGTATAACGGCCCATTCTTCAACTGTCTTTGATCAATGAATGTTCACATTTATTGTAATTTTCCATTTGAATGTGATACCACCACTTATTATTGATACCATCAACTGTTATTCTTTTCATGAATTAGAAGGTCATAGTAATTCCAGAATCAGAAACAAGGAATTCTCCTTTTTATAATGCATAAACTGGCAGAAATTATGATGAAGGGCATGAGAACTAAAAACTAGACAAAGGGCAAAGGAAAGCATGCCTTAATAGTCTCTGAACTCTTCGCATGGTTAAATATGTGTAGAAACAGACAAACAAATAAGAATAATCAATGTATAACTACATTCTTAAGTTTTCAAATAGTCATTAGCAAAATTTTACTGTAAAGTTTATTCAAACATCTGAATTGTTGTGGAACTGAGTTTTTTGTTTGTTTGCTTGTTTTGTAGTTAGGAAACTCTCTTTGAAAAAATAAGTTGAGAGTAGAAGTTATCTAACATTAGTAGTTTATTCAGCACGTATTATGTGCTAGGCTCTGTGGTAGGGAAACAAATTTGGTCCTTGTTCTCTACATTTATGACTCTCATAGTGTATTGGGAAGAAATAGATATTTCTGTCAGTGGCACAGTGTAATAAATTAGATTTCCTAAATACCCAATGTGCAAACTAGTCATAATACCTGTATAAATAATCAGAAATGCATTGCAAAAATTTAGCCTTTGCATATCAGGCTCCCTTGGACAGTAAAGAGAATATCTTCAGAAGATTTCACAATTTTGAGAAACTTACACAGCCTTTAGCAGTGAGCAGGAAATGGGAGACTAATTGCAATGTGGGAAAACATGAAGTGTCATGTGTTCTTTAGAGGAAACTGACCCAAATTTTATGTAAAAATCTTGGAATCTAGTTAAGTACAGTGAGTGAGAAGCACTCACGAGTCTGCAGACTAGCCCTTGATAGTATCTATGCAATGTGTTGGTGTGGTCAAGTGGACACGCTCCAGAAAATGTCCCACTTTTGTTTATAAAAAATGGTGTTTTATAATCTAGAATATTACATTAAAAATGTTTCATTCAATGGAAAGGAAGGGTGTAATATAAGCAGAGAGGATCCTGTATGTGAAAATTAAAATAATTGATACAGGAAGAGAATTAACATGTGTGAGCAAAAGGAATAGAATGCTTTATTCTGAAAAAATAAATGTTTTTTAAGTGTTAGTATTATTACTAATGTGACTATCATTTCCCTCATGAAAGTTAAAACTACTGGAATAGGAGAGTCTCCTGGATAACAATATAGATTGCATGGCTGTTGTGTCAATTATTGGCTTTAATAGACTACATTAGCCCCAAGCAATTTGTAGAAAATTATGGCTGCATCAAAAATTAGCCTGTTTCTGAAGGAAAACTTCCCTGAGATCAGAGATGGATTATAAGGAAGA
The DNA here is from genome assembly GCA_004027555.1 of Craseonycteris thonglongyai. NCBI lineage: Eukaryota > Metazoa > Chordata > Mammalia > Chiroptera > Craseonycteridae > Craseonycteris > Craseonycteris thonglongyai. Next base: position 4,730 of record PVKE010001339.1, read on the forward strand.
ATTCTGCTTTTTTGGATGATTCCTGCTTTCTCTCTCAGGTAAGAAATACTCCTGTAGTGGGTCCTAGATTTGAGCCAGAATTATACATTTTTTAATACTCTTTTCAGAGTATTATGGAACTCAAATTGCAACATGCTCATAGAAAGTGTTCTCTATTCTATTTTTCTTAGATGCGTAAATGGCTCTTTTCCTTGCCCAGGGTCAACATTACCTAAACTTTCATTGCAATCTGTGATTTAGAGCTCTTTGCAGCAGTGCATGTTGCCATTAGTGTTGCCCAATAGGTAACAAGCATACTTGTCTTCCAGAAAGTGTTCACTATGTACATACTAGGCTGACCAGACGTACCATTTTAAAAGGCGAAAGATTTATGCGATCTGAAGAGAAACCAGAGTATTGACGTACCATTTTAAATGTGACAATAAACAACAGTACTGTCCCATTTCAAATGCTACATATGATCAGCCTAGTCTCACTGGGCTAAATTCAAGCTGTCCGTACGCTGATTGTACATACTGTTTGAAACAGGACAGCACCATTGTTCTCTGTTCCGTTTAAAGCAGTACTTCTGGTCAGCCTACTATGCACTCATTCTTTGACATGCCTTGGAGGAGAAGGCGAGTGTTTGTGATTCATTAACCTTTTCCTCATAAATACCTTTGCTTTATCCTGTGTCTAGTTCAAAATCACGAGTATTAGCCTGTGACTCACTGGATGAGCATACAGACTCAGTCTGTGTCACATGGCACAACAGACTTCACTGCCTGTTTCCATAGAGAACCTCAGCACAGGCTGACTAGACAAGAATCTCAGCAGTCCATCATGATGGATTTCATTTGGAGATTACAATGTTCTTTCTCTGGTAGCTCCTATTACCATGGAGACTTTTCCTGTGCTAGGACATTGGTGTCCCTCCCCGTGCTGAACCTGGGGAGTTAGGTCAGCTTTCTTGTTGCTAAATTTTGTTTTGCTTACTTTCATTATCAATCTGGTTTTATAAACACAGTCCTGCCAGACTATGTGCCATTTTCCTCCTTTCAGTGTAGGAAACGAATGAGTGTGCATGTTGAGAAAAAGACTGATGCTTCATCAACTTTGGAGAGTACAGTTCGTTTATGAGAAAGCTTGAGAATAATTTGATGTTGGAATAAAAAAGGCAGGATGTTTCTAATTCCTTTTAATACACTAATGTTTATTGTAAAAGCTTCTTCATTTGAAATGTGCAAGCTTGAAAAATATTTGAGTATCCTGGGATAGTAGACTAGTAAAGTACCCATGGCAGGGTCTTTTATATCTCTGCAGTTACAGAGTAGAGTATGTGGGTATTTGCACTCAAATAATTCCCAAATCAGAACAAAGCCATTCACAAACTCATACCAATGGTCTATTCATGTTACTGTTATCGAATCAGTCATGATCTTCAGTTGAGATCCTAAAGGCCTCAGTCAGCAATGTCTCCATGTGAAAATTTGAAGAGAGTGCCCTTGCTCCATCCATGTACTGAGAATCCTCAACATATACATCCAACTCTAGTCTGTCTCCTGGGTTTCAAGTTTGTACACAGTCTTCTACCTACCAAGCCCAGTTTAGAATTGAACTCCCACTCTCCCTGCCCAGACGCGGTCCCCCTCCAATCTCCCAGCTGCTTGAGCCAGGAACTTGGAAGTAACCCTTGATTCCTTTCATGCCTTCACTTTGCACAAGCAGTGCCTCAGACATGCATGATGTTCTTCCTATGTGGAGTTCAGCTTCTCCTTACTGTGTCTGCCTCCACAGCCTCATCATTTCTGGCCTGGATTCTGCAGCAGCCTCCTGCTTGGCCAGTCTCTTTCTGCTCTCACCACACTACAGTTAGCGTGTTTTCAGATAGCAACCAGAGACATAGTTCAAAAGAAGTAAATCAGATCCCATCACACACCTCACCTTAAATGCCTTCATTGTCTTCTCATCATGGTCAGGGAAAAGTCCAGATTTATTCTCATTGCCTCTGGGGCCCTCCCTCACCTGGCTTCAGGCTTGGATCTCACTTCCTGCTGTTCTCTGCCCTTCACTTGCTCCACATCCTGACTGTGTTATTCCTGTCGGAGGGCCTTTGAATTTGGGGGCAATGTTCTTCCCCCAGAAATTCTCACAAGTTACACCCTGCTCTTCAACTCTCTTTTCCAATGTCACCACCTCATTTTCTGACTACCCTCTCTGAAGAGTCACTTCTATCATTTTGTCCCCTTCTCTGGCTATAGTTTGTTCATGACCCTTACTTTTTAATATTTTTATTCATTTGTGTTTGTTTTCTGTCTTCCCTGTTTGAGCATAAGTTCTATGAAGGTAAAAATTTAACCTCATTTGTTCACTGCTGTATCCTCAGTGCCCAGAACAATGCCTGGCATATAGCAATTATTCAGTAATGAGTGAATGAATTTTTATATAACTTATTAATATCCTTGAACTTACTGCTTGCTGCATTTTTTCTCTCAGTCTTACACTTCAGTCAACATTTATTTTATGGTAACTGTATGTTCTGTGAAGATATAAAAAAAGACACTGAATAATTTTGTAGTGTTTTATACTTTATAATTTATTTTTACCTATATGAATTCATTTTGTGAAACATTTAGGAAGCCATCCAAAAGAGATTCTATGTTAATATTAGGAGGGAATAAAGAAAATATTCATGAAAAGCTTATAAGGAGAGGCACTAAAAGTAAAAATTATGAACATTAGTAGTGTCCAAGTTTTACACACACACAACACACACACACACACACACACACACACAAAGAGAATGAGAGATAAGAGTAGTTTGAGCCAAGCATCATTAAGTTATCCTGAAATATTGTTGTGAATGAAGCAAAAAGGACTAGACTGACATGGAATTCTACGTATGAAGACTGGAATATGGGATGTAATGGCCAAAGATAGGAAATTGTGTTTGAGAAACAGCAAGTTTTGCTTTGAGGGAAAAATACTTATTTATAATTATCTGTTATGAAAACTAAATATGATAGAATGTTTAATGTGTATGATGGTGGGGAGAGAGAATGTGTTAGCAGAACTGAATGCCAAGAAAAGTTGAAGCTGATCTGAAAATGTTTTAAAGCTAGGGAACAAAGAATCCAGAATTTTAGAAGGGAGCTGACAGTAGTATGGAGAGGAATATATTTCTCAGGAGCCACACTGTGGCCTGAAAGGAGGTGAGGCAAGATACATGGAGAGCAGCCGGGAAGGTTGTTGAAATGTTCCAAAAGATGGCAGAAAAGAAAGAGTTCCAGATGAACCATCCATTTGATACTGGTTTCTTTTCCCTGTGCTCCACAAATTAATCATCATAGTGGCAATTGCAAGAGTAGAGTCATCAGGAAAAGGGCACCTAAAGTAAAGATTAGGCAACCTGTGAGCCCACAGCCCATTTCCCTCTCAATAAGCATGATTAACATACAATTTATGATTAAAAAATATATACATGGTGAATGTTTAAATTTAAAAATTTATTACAATAAGACACATTGCCATTAATTGCTTTGTACACATTTATTCCATCACTATTGTCACCTTCTGAAGCTGTTCTGGAAGTCCTCTTCCTTTTTTTTGGAAGTCCTCTTTCATGTGTATCTGAGAAATGGGCAAACATTTCATTCTCCATTGTGACAACTTTCTTTGTCACAAAACACTTCTGGTATGGGAATTTCTGTCAAATAAAAACATTAGGGTGTGTCCTTATAACCTTATTCACTGGATCTGGCACTGTGTGACTTCTGCTCTTCCCCAAAGTCAAAATGACCATGAAAGGTAAACGTTTTGAATCAACTCAGGACATTGAGGGGTAACCATGATAGCTCATCTAAAGATACTCACTAAGGACGACTTCCAGAGCAGCTTCAGAAAGTGGCAAGGTCAATGGGATAAGTGTGTTCAAAGTGAGGCAGAGTATTTTGGAGAGGATTAATGGCAATGTGTCTTTTACTGCAATAATTTCTTTATAATTCAAACTTTCACATATTTTTTGATCATACCTAATGCTTCTGACTGAGCTAGAAGGTACCTTATTTCCTGGATCAGCTCTTTACCCCCACAAAGTGGCTTAGAGCCCAAAGTGTTGATGCAAAGTACTTTTTAACGAGCTATTGTACTTAATATTAGTAACTATTATTCATTTTAAACATATATTAACAGGCTTGTTCTTAGTTATTTTTAATGAGCAAAACTTTGTTGCAGATCCAACTTCATAATTTATAATTCTATTCTTGAATGTTAGCTTCTTTGTTTGGCAATATTATATTTGTTTCTTCCTCAATGGTACTTTGAAAAATCTAATTTACTTTTTGATCATTTTGTTTCTTTGCTTTAAAGATTTAGAGTGGTATAACATTGGGATGGAAAGAGACCAAGAGATGTCATGTTACACCTCTAGGCAAGACCATATCTAAAATATACGAGAAAAATGGAAATCTATTATACTTGCTTCCATGACTGTTGATCCCAGTGTTTTTGCCAAGGTCAGGGCAGAGCTGTGGAGGAGCTGGAGTTTGTGATTGATCTTGTTCATTACTCATCCTTGCTGCTCCTTCTGTCTACTGCCCTCTTTCATCCTCCTTTCTCAGTTGGCAACATCATTTAGAAGTTGCCTTGTGAGCTAATAACTTTTTCCAGGAGAATTTGCACTTTAATAGTAATTACTACCAGGTACTATGATAATAGCTTTGCATACATTATTTCAAATTCTTAAATCCACCTTAGATAGTACTATCCTCAGTTATCAATAAGAGAATAGAGATTCTGAGAACTTGAATCATTTAGCCCAAAGTCACAAAACTAACACATAATTATTAATTTCCAGAGTTTGAATTTTTCTACCTGATTCCCAAGTTTGCTTTCTTTCTGTCACATCATGTTGGTTCTTATAAAAACCTAAAGCTCTTAAGACTCATAAAAATGAAACTCAGAAACAAACTGGTTGGTGAAAGTTTTGATAGGGGGTAAGAATAAGGGTATTTAACTGTTCACCTACAACACATATTTCAAAATCACTCTTACTTCATTAGAAAGCATTCTTTGTTAGACCACTGGGATGCTAGGTTTAACTCTACTTGGAGGTAGCCTCAGATTCCTCATTTGCAGGGATAGTTCATCATTCTTCTCTGATAACTATAGTCCCGGTGGAAACCCACCTTTGATCCCTCATGTGGAGGGAGAAGAACAATGCATAGCTCTCCAGCCCAGGCACCTGGACAAGTCGTGGAGCTGCCTCAGACTTCAAGCCTTTGGGTCAGACCCATTATTACACTCCAGCAACATGGCATCAATCTGCACCTGTTCACTCCAGAGCATCTATCTTCCTTCCCAGATGCAAACCACCTTAGATCCTTGCTAGCTGCTGAGTAAGACCTGATTATCAGAGGTTTGTTTGAATTACCAGAACACTCTTTCTCATATTTCTATGCTACATTGTCAGTTTCTTCTCCATGGCAATGGCCTGAAACACACAGAGCTTCACATTGCTGCAAACAGGGCTTTAACTGCTATTTTTATCTTGAAATTACCTTCCCCTGGCCTTTTCACCTCTATAGTCATGTCAGAGGCTCTCTTCAGCCCCCTAAGGCCCAGCCCCATCATTTTAGTTGGATCCCCAAACTGGGCACACTGGTTGGCGAGACTTGACCAATGAAGAGTACAAAGCAGCAATTACTTACATTCTTGGTCTGTGACTGATTCTCTATTTCTATTTCCTGAAGTTGTTCTGGTTAGTTCTTTCTGTTCCTATATGAGTAAAAACCAAGTTTGCCTTGATTTTATTGAGAGTTAGGGTGCCATTTTCTAAGTTTAGCAAGGAAAGAGGTAAATTTCACTAGGAAAGGGCTGTATTGTCTTCTTTCTCAGCTAAAAAGAGATTTGGGGTTGCCTTTGTGTTTTCATTGTGGTTAAGAATGTGCAATTGCTTGTTTTGCAATAGGTTTTGTTCTGTGTTACATGAAATTTTCTTTTATATCTTTTTCCCGCTTCAAAATTAAATCCAGTAAAATGTGAAAGAAAGAGAAGTGAAATAATCTCCACAGCTGCTGTGTTTTCCTGGAAGGCACAGACATCTCAATTTTAAAGTTAGCCTTAAAACATGAAATCATTGTTCTTTGAAATAGCTGTCTGGTTAAGAACTTCTTTGTAGTGCACATTTTAACAGAAAAAAATTAAAACCACTAGGAGCTTTGTAAAAATTTTCTTTATCTGGGTTATAAATTATTTTCAGCCTTTTGAGTAATTGTTAAAATGATGAAACTTCCTGGAATAAAACAGAAGTCTGTTTTTGTTTTGTTGTTTAGGGGAAAGAGGGAAATGTCGTTGGGATGTTGGGATTTACTAGGTACTTGGACAGTAATGTCTAAATAGTTGTTGTGAATGTCTTAGCATTCTGAAGTTCACCATCAGCTTTTGTGTGTAGGGCCACAAGCTTCGTGAGAATAGGGACCTTGTTCATCTTAATCACTGTGTGTCCCATGTATATCACAATACCTGACACAGCTTCTCAACAAATGTTTATTAAACAAATAAATCAATAAATGAATACTCTTAGAGCCATTATGCAGATATGTAACCTTTATCCACCCTTTTGTTATTTTCTATGTAGATACCTGGCATGAGAGTTTTCCTTGAGGTTGTAGATGTATCTCAAATTCTCTGCTGTTTTTATTGGTCCATTATGGATCTTTCACCCATAATTTTATGTAAATAGGCTCTGATATTGTTTATACTATTCCACCTTTTGGAATCATATTTCACAAGTAAGAGGTAATAGTTCAACTCAAAGGATATATAACTAAAGCATTAGAGGGAGCACAGAGGAGAGAATAGCTTGTGCAATAATGCTACCTGGGGAAGACTCAGAGGAGGGAATATTTGAGTCGAGGCTGTAAGAATTTGTGAACATTTGTCAAGTGGTGAAGAAGGCCGGGGACATAGGCAACAGTGCATGCAAAGGCCTGAAGGATGAAAGATTGTGCCATGGGACCCTTGGAGGTAGAAATGTTACCATCACTGCCACCATCATCATCATCACCACCTTCTGCATAAACACTACTCTTTCACATGAGACATAGATTGTCAGTGAAGTGCTTGATTTTTTCTCAATCTATTTTTTTGGAGACTCGATTATACCCATTATGCTGAAAACTGGGTATACCTAAGGTGGTTTCCCCAGACAAGTCACTGGATAACCAAGCTTCCTGCAAACCAGGTTTTCACAAAGTTTTTGAAGCAGAGACTGACGTGTGTGAACTGATTTGGGGCCTTAAACAATTTTGTGCATCTGATTGTATGCTGCACACCCTTATCCTGGTCTCACCGAGTAGAACCACTGAGGTGCTAGAGAGCCAGCAAGGAGGCAGTGATGGTTACCTGGGCTGGAGTCAGAGCCCACCTCAGGCAGCCCTCTTCACAAAGCAGCCCAGGCATCTTGATGTCCCCAAGACTTCTTTCTGTAGCCTCAGACACACAGTGGCATGAAGGCTGTTTTCTCCACGTGATTAAGACTCATACAAAACTTTCCAAAATGAGTTCAAAGAACTGACTGTGGCATAACTTGACATGATTGAAATAATAAAATAATATCAACAAATTATTTCGGGGATGCCAAAATGGCTCAGCTGGTTGAGTGCTCATCTTGCAGCCCTGGGGTCCAAGGATCGATTTCTGTCCCTGGCCTATGCAGATATATATGCTGAAATGGGGTATGACTCCAGTTCGGTTCTCACTGGGGTGAGCTTCCTGTGTAGGAGGCCCCCAGCTCACAGGGGCGTGCCTCCCATGGGGAAGGCCCCCGCCTGGTTCCTGCCCTGATCAGCCCCAGCTCCCAACCCGGTATCAGCCCTGTGCAGCCCCGCACCCACCTGTGGAATGAAACTATGTAGAAAACGAACAGTGTGCAACGATGGAGACTGCTCTGGGCCATCCCCCTTCTCTTTGTCTCTCTTCATCTCTGTCTCTCTCTCTCACTATCAAAAACAATAAAAAATTATTTAAAAATAATTTGAAAGGCTAATTTTGTGGGGAGCAATTCTGTAAAACCATTGATACCATGACTGTTCCATTTCCTTTCATTCTTTAAGCATTTTCCTCTACCCTATTCTCTCTCTCTCTCTCTCTCTCTCTCTCTCTCTCTCTCTCTCTCTCTTTAAGATTTATTTTATTATTTGAGGGAAGGTGTGTGTGAAAGAGAGAGAGGAAGAAAAAGGGTAGGGCCCAGAGCAGTCTCCATAGTTGTAATATACATCATTAGTTATGACATGGTTTCATTCCACACAGGTGGATATGGGGCCACATGGGTCGGGAGTTGAACTGGGGGCCTCCCTCATGGGAGATGAGCTGGTTACCAGTTGCACCACAGTTCAGCATATAGGTTTGCACGGGCCAGAGTCAGGATTCGATCCCCAAACCTTGTGGTTGCAAGGCAAGCCCTCAACATGTTCAGCTATCCCAGCATCCCCTTCCATATTCTCTTTTTTTTGTTTGTTTTTTCAAAGATTTATTTTTATTGTTTTTTGATAGAGAGACAGACAGAGACAAGAGAAAGGGGAGGGCCCAGAACAGTCTCCATAGTTGACAGCGTTGGTTTTTCATATAGTTTCATTCCACAGGTGGGTGCAGGGCTGCGCAGGGTAGGAACTGGGCTGGGAGCCTCCCGCATAGGCCCCAACAAGAACTGAACTGGGGCACACCCCAGTTCAGCATATGGGTTTACCTGGGCCAGAGCTGGGATTCGATCCTCAGGCTCTGGGGCTGCAAAGCCAGTGCTTAACACACTGAACCATCCCAGCTTCCCCCCTATTCTCTTTAACGGTATTTCAATACTGATAATTTACACAAATATGCTCACACCAATCCCAGTCTCTAAAAATTCTTATCAACTAGGTGGGGACTAAGAGAAATCCATAACTTCTTATTTTTGGCTTCTTAATCAATACTATAACTTCTGGGATTAGACATTACTTCTTCTGTGATGAGAGTTCCCCATAAATCAAGTTTAAAAACAAATCTAGTTTTTAAAAAATCTAGTGTTTACAAAATCTAATTTTATAAAAGATTTACGTAATAATAGTCATGATTAGTCATTAACCCAAATGAAATTCCATCCCACAGAAGGTGATTCTCGAGACCTAAATACTGAAGGGAAAGAGGCCAGGAGGGTGCAGACTGGGAAGCACTCTTCCCAGCACACGCTCCAGCAGGGCGTGGAGAGGCCGATGGCCAGTCTATATTTATTCCTGGGATTTCAGAAAGGCTGAGCCTAAGCAGATCCTTACCACAACCTCTTTTGACCTAATAAATGAGACAGACTGAAAATAATTGTGGTTCCTTCTCTGCTTTCTTCACCAGTTGCCTTTTTTTTTTTGTATTCCCTTCAAAAGTCTTTCGTGGCTTTGGGCTAAATGAACTTTGGATTGCAACAACAACTTTTTAAAGTGACATTGTAATATTGGCTAATTTGCCTGCTATTGGTTATGCCCAAGTAGACACATGACCTGTGGCTGTTTGGCTTGTCCTCCTATGGGAAAATACTTAACGAAGCTAACAAGCTGTATTAAAATAAAATAAACAAACTCACATGGCACCCAGCATCACAGCCACATGTTGCATGGTTAGTATTTATTATCCTGAGACAGCAGTCCTACATCTCCAAACTGCCTACTGGGCATTTCCACTTGGGCCTTCTGTCACTTCCTGTTTAACCCATCTGAAACTAAAACCATTACCCTCTCTTCAAAGCTACTGCTCACTGCTGGAGTTTTAGGGGACCAATAAATCACACCCTTTCCTTCCCCTCTCTAGTTAAAATTTGTTGTTTCTGTTTTTAGAAGCACGGGAAACAAACAGATAAGGCATAAAACAAATGGGTCTACGTCCGTGTCTTGCTAACATTTCAGACCTCAGCAACATAACCACAGCTGAGTAACCACAGGCCTCTACCACAGGGTAGCTGACCAGAGCATCTCAGAATGGGAGAGAAATGCGTGTGTCCTACAGGCACAAGCTTACTCAATTTCTCTTTTAGAATCTGCCAGTTGAATAACTTAGTTCTCTTCTTTTGGGGAGGAGACAATGAAGTCTGGGGAAAAGGACCCAGGAGCCAGCCAGAGGCCTTTTTTTTTTCCAAAAAAATATTATTATTAGTTTTTTAATTGTTAAATTCATTGGGGTGACATTGATTAATATCAATTACATTGTTTCCAGGCGTATAATACATTACATTGTCTATACATCGCATCATGTGCTCACCACCCAGAATCAGCTTACTTTCCAACACCATATATTTGATTTCCACTCCCTACTCTCCCCCACCCCCAGCTCTCCCACCCACCTCCCCGCTTACCCTCAGGTAACCATCAAACCATTGACTGTGTCCATGAGTTTTTGCGTCTTTGTTCCTTTCAGTGTTATATTCCACCTATGAGTGAGGTCATATGTTTCTTGATTCTTTCAGTCTGACTTATTTCGCTTAATAAGATGTTTTCAAGGTCCATCCATGTTGTCACAAATGGCTGTATTTCATCTTTTCTTATTGCTGAGTAGTATTCCATTGTATAAATGTACCACAACTTCTTTATCCAGTCATCTACCAGAGGGCACTTTGGTTGATTCCATGACTTGGCCACTTTGAACAGCGCTGCGATGAACATTGGGGTACATATATATTTGCAGATTAAGGTTTTCAGTTTTTTTGGGTAGATACTGAGGAGAGGGTTTGCTGGGTCATATGGCAAATCTATTCCTAGTTTTTTGAGGAATCTCCACACTGCATTCCACAGTGGTTGTACCAATTTACATTCCCCCGAGCAGTGTAGGAGGATTCCTTTTTCTCCACAGCCTCTCCAGCACTTGTTTTTCCTTGTCTTGTTGATTATAGCCATTCTAACAGGTGTGAGGTGGTGTCTCACTGTGGTTTTAATTTTTATCTCCCTAATTGCTAGTGATGTTGAGCATTTTTTCATGTATCTGTTGGCTGTTTGTATCAGAAGAGAAGTATCTATTTAGGTCTTCTGCCCATTTTTTAACTGGATCATTTGTTTTTCTGTTATTGAGTTGCATGAGTTCTTTATGTATTATTTTAGATATTACCCCTTATCACAGGCAATGTTTGCAAGTATTTTCTCCTGTTCAGTTGGTTTCCTTTTTACTTTGTTGACAGTATCCTTTGCTGTGTAGAAGCTTTTTAGTTTGCTATAGCCCCATTCATTTATTTTCGCTTTTACATCCTTTGCCTTTGGGGTCAAGTTCACAAAGTGCTCTCTGAGCCCAAGGTCTATAAGTTTAGTGCCAATGCCTTCTTCTATGCACTTTATAGTTTTGGATCTTATGTGGAGGTCCTTAATCCATTTTGAGTTAATTTTCGAATATGGTGACAGTTCACAGTCCAGATTCATTCTTTTGCATGTAGTTTACCAATTTTTCCAGCACCATTTACTGAAGAGACTTTCTTTTTCCTGTTGTATATTTTTTGCTCTTTTGTCAAAGATTGTCTGTTCATATAGTTGTGGGTTTATTTCTGGGTTTTTGATTCTTTTCCATTGGTCTGCATGTCTATTTTTCTGCCAATACCAAGCTGTTTTGATTATTGACGCTTTGTAGTATAGACTGAAGTCAGGGAGCATGATGCCTCCAGCCTTGTTTTGTTTTTTTTTCTTTTTTTCTTTTTTTTGGAGGATTGCTTTGGCAGTTTGGGGCCTTTTGTGGTTCCATATGAATCTAATAATTTTTTTAATCTATTTCTTGAAAAAATGTCTGTGGGATTTTTATGGGAATTGCATTAAATCTGTATATTGCTTTGGGTAGTATGGCCATTTTAACTATGTTGATTCTTCCAAACCATTAACATGGACTATCTTTCCATTTCTTTGTATCTTCTTCAATTTCTTTTAATAGTGTCTTATAGTTTTTCATGTATAAGTCCTTCACATTCTTTGTTAAGTTTATTCCTAAGTATTTTATTTTTGTTTTGATTACAAATGGTATCGTTTTTCTCATTTCTTTTTCTGAAATTTTGTTGTTTGTATATAAAAATGCTGTGGATTTTTGTACATTGCTTTTGTATCCTGTAACTTTATTGTATTCATTTCATATTTCTAACAGTTTTCTGGTGGAGTCTTTAGGGTTTTCTATATAAAGGATCATGTCGTCTGCAAAAAGTGACAGTTTAATTTCTTCGTTTCCAATATGGATGCCTTTTGTTTCTTTTTTTGCCTAATGGCTCTGGCTAGAACTTCCAGCACTATGTGGAATAGCAGTGGTGACAGGGGACATTCCTGTCTCATTCCTGATTTTGGAAGAAAAGGTTTCAGTTTTTCCCCATTCAGTATGATGTTCGTTGAGGGTTTGTCATATGTGGCCTTTATTATGTTGAGGTATTTTTCTTCTATACCCATTTTTTTAAGTGTTTTGATCATAAATGGATGTTGTATCTTGTCGAATGCCTTTTCTACATCAATTGATATAATCATATGGTTTTTATCTTTAATTTTGTTTATGTGGTGTATCACATTGATTGATTTGCGTATGTTGAACCATCCTTGTGCCTCTGGGATGAATCCCACTTGATCGTGATGTATATATAATCTTTTTAATGCATTGTTGTATTCTATTTGCTAGTATTTTGTTTAGGATTTTTGCATAGGTGTTCATCAGAGATATTGGTCTATAGTTTTCCTTTTTTGTGGCATCGTTGCCAGGCTTTGGTATTAGGTTAATGTTGGCCTCATAGAATGAGTTGGGAAGTATTGCCTCTTCTTCAATTTTTTGGAAACATTTGAGAAGGATAGGTGTTATTTCCTTTTTGAATGCCTGGTAAAACTCATTAGTGGGACCATCTGGTTCTGGACTCTTGCTTTTGGGAAGGTTTTGGATGATTGTTTCAATTTCCTTACTGTTGATTGGTTTGTTTAGGTTATCCAGTTCTTCTTGATTTAATCTAGAAAGACTATAAGTTTCTAAAAACTTGTCCATTTCTTCTAGGTTGCAAAATTTGGTGACGTATAGTATTTTTGTATGATCTTTTGTATTTCTGTGTTATCAGTTGTAATTTCCCCTCTTTCATTTCTAATTCAGATTATTTATGTGTTTTCTCTTTTTCTCTTGGTGAGCTTAGCCAGAGGTTTGTCAATTTTATTAATTTTTTCAAAGAACCAGCTCTTTGTTGCATTAATTTTTCTATTGTTTTTTATTCTCTATTTGTTTAGTTGTGCTTTAATTTTTATTATTTTCTTCTGCTGGCTTTGAATGTTTTTTGTTCTTCTTTTTCTAGTTCTTGAAGATGTGATATTAGGTTATTTACTTGTGATTTTTCTTGATAAAGGCCTGTAGTG
>PVKE010001339.1:18169-103055 GCA_004027555.1 Craseonycteris thonglongyai
TTTTTTTTTTTTTTTTGTTTTTTTTTTTTTTTTTTTTTTTTTTTTTTTTTTTTGTTTTTTTTTTTTTTTTTTTTTTTTTGTTTTTTTTTTTTTTTTTTTTTTTTTTTTTTTTTTTTTTTTTTTTTTTTTTTTTTTTTTTTGTAGTTGATCTCCAATTTCAAAGCATTGTGATTGGAAATACACTTGGTATGATTTTGGTCTTCTTAAATTTGCTGAGGCTAGCTTTGTGTCCCATCATGTGTCTATCCTTGAAAACGTTCCATGTGCACCAGAAAACAATGTGTAGTCCTATGTTATAGGATGAAATGTCCTGTAAATGTCAATTATGTCCAGTTGCTGTAATGTATCATTTAAAGCTGATATTCCTTTGTTTATTTGCTGTTTGAAAGATCTGTCCATAGCTGTCAATGGGGTGTTTAAGTTTCCTACTATAATTGCATTTTTTGTCAGTTTCTCCTTGTAGATCTGTTAGTAGTTGCTTTGTTAATTTTGGTGCTTCTTTGTTGTGGGCATGTATACTAATAAGTGTAATATCTTCTTGTTGTATTTGTCCCCTTTATCATTATGAAATATCCATTTTTGTCTATTATCTTTTTGATCCTGAAGTCTGCTTTGTCAGATGTAAGTATAGCTACACCTGCTTTTCTCTGGGTGCCATTTGCTTGGAGTGTGTTTTTACTCCGTTTCATCTTGAGTCTGTGTTTGTCATTGTGGCCGAGGTGTGTCTCTTGTAGACAGCATAAGGGTGTTTTTTGTTCTTTAATCCTGTTTGCTACTCTGTGTCTTTTTATTGGTGAGTTCAGTCCATTTACGTTTAGGGTGATAATTGATATATGAGGATTTCCTACAGCCATTTTATCTTTTGTTTTCTGGTAGCTCTTTTTTTTTTTTTTTATTGCTTCTTTCCTTTTTTCTTTCCATTGATTATTTTTGTTTGATGGTGTTTGACTGTTTTATCTGTTTTCCCCTCTTTTATTGTTATGTGTCCCAATTCTAAGTTCTTTTTCAGTGGTTACCATGAATTTGATATAAAAGGTAGTTTTATATATGCAGTGGTTCCTTTTCTTAAGGATGTTTCTTATCTCCATTCTCGTTGGAAACTGAAGTCTTTATTTCCTCCCCTTTTTATATTTTTGTTGTTCTAGTTTATCCCTATTTGCTTTTACTTTTTGTTTCAAGTCCAGTCGCTCCTTCAGTATTTCTTTAAATGCTGGCCTTTTGCAGAAGAATTCCTTCAGTTTTTGTATGTCCTCTTTCATGTCTAAAGGATAACTTTGCTGGGTACAGGATTCATGGCTGGTAAATTTTCTCCTTTAATAATTTGAATACTTCGTTCTACTCCTTTCTGGCTTGTAGAGTTTCTGTTGAGAAATCTGATGGTAGTCTGATGGGCTTTCCTTTATAGGGTATGGCGTTCTGTTTTCTGGCTGCCTTGAGGGTTCTTTCTTTGTCTTTGACCTGTGATATCTTCAGAATAATGTGCTTTGGAGAGGGCATGTTAGGATTCAAGTTATTAGGAGTACTGTTTCCTTCTTAGATTTGAGGTTCCAGTTGTTGCCATAGATTTGGGAAGTTCTCATCTACTATTTGTCTGGGTAGATTCTCTGTGCCCATCTTGTCCTCTGCTCCCTCTGGAATACCTATGATTCTTATATTATTTTTTTCCAGTGGAGTCAGATAGTTCTTGTAGATAGCTTTCATTTCTTTTAACTTTTAGGTCTCTCTCTTCTGTGACATTTCCCAATTTTTGTCTTCGATTTCACTAATTCTTTCCTCCATCTGGTCAGCTCTGCTTCGTATGCTAGCCATTTCATTTTTCATTTCTTTTATTGTGTTGTTTATCGCCAGGATTTCTTTTTCATAGATTCAATTTCCTTTCTGAAATTACTTAGCTCCTTCTGTATACTCTGCCAGTTTTCTTTGATCTCTTTGAGTTTTTTTTATAATTGCAGTCTTGAATTCTCTGTCATTTAGCTCATATAATTCCTTATCTTCAAGTTCCTTTCCTGGAGATTTTTCTCTTTCTTTCTGAGCTACTTTGTTCAAAGGGATATTCATCGCTGTTAGAGCATTTCATTTCCTGGACATGAGGACTTATTCCTTGGTAGATGTGAAGGTATCTTTCTTTTATTCCTAGCTTGTGTTAGTGTCTTATAATATTTTCTCTTGTTTATTTGGTTTTCTCACAGTGGGAAACTTCCTAGGAGATGGGCTTCTCTTTGACTCATTTGCCCTGGTCTCTGTATGCCTCCTCTGTGGGAAGGTACAGTGGGCGATAGTATTCTATGCCTCTGAGATCCCACTGCTGTCAGAAGCTGCCACACCTAGATCCCTCTGCTGGCTTCAGTGGGAAGAGTGGGGGTGGGGCTTGTTCAGAAAGGCACAGGTCTGATTGCATCACATGGTAATGGCAGTTTCCCTCTGCTTGCTTCAGCGGGAAGAGTGAGGGCAGGGTTTGTTGGGAAAGGCACAGGTCTGATTGCGTCACAGGGTAATGGCAGCTTCCCGCCATCTCACTGAAGGCCCGCAGTGGGTGAGGCCTGCAGGGAAAGCCCTGGGAGACAGCAAGGGGAAGCAGCCAGGCTCCATGTCCAAGGCCACGCACTGTTCTGATTGGGGCCTCACCCCACTGAGGGCCACTCTGCACCTTAGGTGCCAACACACTCTCAGTGTCAGTGCTCCAGCCACCAGAACACCTGCCTCTCGCTCCAGTTGCCCCTCACACTTTGCAGGCCCCCAGCTCCAGTGCTGGCAGCCGGATCTTCACTCTGGTCCCCCGCACCGATCTCTGGCTGCTGCTGGGGCCTTGCTCCGGCCTCCTGCCCCACGCTCTGGCTGCCCTCCCCGCGCCCCAGCTGCTCCCCCTACACTCACACCAGGGCCTCTCGCCACCATCAGCCACGCCCGCTTTCTTCGTCTATCCCATGCTCTGGCATCTGCGCCTCCTCCTCTGTTCGTTCCAGGCCTCTAACCTGCCCAGCATCGTTCTGCTTCTAGACCCGCTCCCCAAGCTTCCACCTCCATCAGTCTCTCCTCTGCTGGACTCAGGTCAGCCTCTGGGTCAGTCCCTGGGTGGGTCTCTGGGTCGCCCTCTGCTGCTGGTCCCCACACGGCTCCCTTTCTTCCTCTCTCCCTCACCTCCATTTCTCCAGCTTTAGGTACTTTCTTGTGATGAGTAGGTTCCTCAGTTGAGGCCATGCATGATTCTCTGGTTAGATTTTAGTTGTTTAAATAGTCTTTCCAGGAGAGGTTTCAAGAGCTCCTCTCACACTGCCATCTTGATGACATCTCCTGG
The DNA here is from genome assembly GCA_004027555.1 of Craseonycteris thonglongyai. Lineage (NCBI taxonomy): Eukaryota > Metazoa > Chordata > Mammalia > Chiroptera > Craseonycteridae > Craseonycteris > Craseonycteris thonglongyai. Next base: position 21,465 of record PVKE010001339.1, read on the forward strand.
AGGCCTTTTAAGAAGCCAGGGAATGAATTTCTCACTAATGAATTATCCAAACTTTTCTATTTTTATTGAGATTACTGTCTTAATTTATGTGACATCAGATTATTTTAGCATCTGGATGTGAGGAAGAATATTTCAATAGTAAACATTCTATATTATAGAATAGCCACCACTGAAATTGTAATCTGCCTTCTTTATGATCTTTTTCATCATAAATAAGACCCCACAGTTATAAGGAAAACTCATACTTTCCGCTCATCCCTCATGATTGTGATTAATGCTGACATGCACCTGGCTCCATGGGCATTGGCAACCAGAGAAAGTCAGAACTGGTGGTGACTCAGCTGATTCGGCAGCTGCACTTACAGTAACTGTGTTTTGCAATACTCTTATATTAAAACACATTTTTCTAAAAATCAAAATTATTTTTATTTAAAATTTTTATTTATTCATTTTTTGACTCTTCACTATGTCAAGAAAAAGAAATATTAAAGATTGAATATCAAATCAAGGTGAAAGAAGTTTGTCCCTTTGGCAATGAATTATCAGTACAGGAGAGGTCCGGCTTTATAGGAGGTCAAGTGCAAAAGACATAGAGGCGAGTGAGAATAATGCATAATAATAATTTTGTATTTTGTATATAGCAATGTTCTTCACACATATACCGGTAACCTTATTTTATTATTACCATAAGCCTGAGGTAGATATTGCTATCATACCCTTTTTATACATGAGGAAACTGGAATTTAGAGAGGTTACCTTATCCAGTGTCATGTAAGATAATAAATGGCACAGCCTGGATTTCAACAGGCATTCATGGTCTTTACTATATTCTACATTTATTTAACTTACATTAATAAAATTTTTCTGTCCAGAAAGTAGGCAGAAATTCCATGAAATTTCTGTCTTGCATCTGGATACTCTTGCATCTAGAGATTTGTAATTGGTTGTTGACATCTCATTTTCAGATGATCCTTTTAAAATAGAGCAAATTCTCAGGAGGCCAGGAAGGATGCTGTGTTATCTAGAAACTTGTTCATATGAGAAACATTTGAAAAAATTGTCAGAAGGGTTGGCTTGGGAAGTTGAAGACTTGTGGGGACACATAATATCTAGTCTCAGATGATTGAAGATCTTTCATAGGGTAGGAAATCGAGCTTCATGTTTTTAATATCCAAAGACATTCTTATGGCATGTGAATGAAAGTTATACATATAATCAAAACATGGGCTCATCATGTGGTCATATTGTCTTCTATATAGCCCTTAAAAGCCCTTTACATGTGGGATAAAAATTTCTCATGCTCATTTTTAATGTTGACTTTTAATTTTTCAATGAAACTACAAAATACATAGTTCAGCTTGATTTCATAGTGAAATCATTCAGAAGCTCCTATCTGCATGATTGCAGCTGAAATAGACTAAACAAAAAAAAAATGCAGTCAGTACAAATTGCTGTGGGTTATCTATACAGCTACAGCATGTGGTGAGAACCTGGAAACTGCATCCACAATATTTATGAGACTTCCAGTAAACCAGCTCAGTTCAGTGTTTTAGACCTGTATCCAACTCTCCTTGGATGTCTAGACACGGCCTGAGATGAAGCTTCAAAAATTGGTAAAGATGAAGGAGCCAAAGCCACCAGAAGCCTTTGACCCTCTTCTAATGTTTCAACCAGATAATTATTTTCCCTCTCAAGAATTTGGCTATTCTTTGAGGGGGGGGGGGGATAAAGATTTTCCATGTGAGGAGCTCCTGAAAGAAAATACTCTGGAAAAAGGTCTATGAGAATGGGCCAAAGCTGGATTCTTCAGATCTGCTTAGAAAATGTGGAAAGTCTGAACGCTTCCTACTTTCCAGCTGGCCAAGGGCTCCGGTGGCTTTTGTCCAGCTTTGCCTTCCCCATACCTTTACATTGTAAAGGAGCTCACACTGAGCAGTGGGGACACCCCAAATGTAAACCTAAGCATTAGCTAAAAGCTATTATGGGAAAGTAATTAGGTAAATAAAAACTGATGAATTTTGATTCCATCAAGATAATCCTTTACCCTTTCTGCTCTGTAGCAAAGTTAGGACCTTTCAAATTCTCTAACAATAAACTTTCGTACTTGGGAAATATATTTCCTATAAACATGTCCCTCTTAATTAAAATCACTCATTCTGCTTGTTGTGGTTTGTCTTTTCAAACTTTTTCTTTTTAATCTTAGGAATTTTTGTATAAAGTTAAGAACCCAGTCAGAAATGATAAAAGGTGGTTTTAAAAATGAGTACAGCCCAAGTTCATTCTATAGTTTGTTCATTCAGTTATTCATTCATTCATTCATTTATTCATTCTTTCATTCAACAAGTATTTGTTATATGGATGGCACATGCCAAGGACTGTGGTAGGCCAAGGATCTGCTGTTTATTAGTTATGGGAAAGTCACCAATTTCTCTGAATCTCACTTTCCTCAACTGCAAAACAGCTCTGGTACCAACATTGCAGGGTTGCTGTGAAGATTAAATGAGATGATGTCTCTTTTAAGGTGGTAAAAAAAATTTGAAGTTTCTCTTTTACTCTTATCATCCATTGCTATCTCCAAAGAATCATAACACAACGGAGATGAAAAGTCTCCAAAGTGCTGGAAAGTAGCAATGTCAGTCAACTTTTTACAAGACTCATGGATTGAACTGGGTTATTCTATGAGTGAATAATGCATGCTTTTCCGATTAAGAAAAATGGGCTAAACAGGAAGACAACAAAAAGAAACTTCTATACTTCCTCATTGAATGAACATGAAAATGCAGGTATGGCACCAACCAGAAATCCAGAAAGTCTACTCCACTTTGAGGCCAATATAAAAAATGAATCCCAGTAAAAATTTACAAATGGAGAAGTCTTGGTGGGAAATACCTGATGATAAATATTTATTCAAGTTAAACAGATTTTCTTTTAAATAATTGCTGAAATATAACAAAATTGAATACAAAAGTTAAAAAGAAAGAAAGAAAAAAGGAACTGCTTAAAGAGATGTGAAAACAGTAATTCAGAAACAGTATTCTTGGTCAGTATTTCTTGATGGGTTAGCAATTGTCATGAGATAAAGTGGCAGAAAATAAAAGCTTCTAAATTATTCAATCAGTTGGTAATTATCTTATTTCTGAATTTTATATATTCAAAAATAAAGAATGGTTTGGAAAACTTAAAAATAATCTTTACCTGTAGAACTGAAAACTGTCCAAAATTATAAAGGCCAAAAAGTTTATTTTATACCCAAGGAAGCAGTTAATGGCATTAGAAAAAAAAAAAAGCATATGTCAAAATGACAAAACTAAAAACAACATAGCTATGGCAAGTAATAAATATGATTAAAACTTCCAAGAATCCCTGGGAGTATAATGATGAGCATAAAAATGACACAACCTTTGTCCTAATGTTCCTTATGGCCTATTCAGGAACATAGACATTATCAAAGTAAATATTAAAAAAGAAAAAGAACCACGCACAATTCCAAACACACATGTGCTTGGTGCTATGCAGGAAAGGTAAATATGAAAAATCCGTGAAAGAGGAGCTGACTTGTGAGGGTGGCAGGGAAGCGATGTCTGACGGAGCTGAGATCCCAGAAGAAGAGTAGGAGTTAACTGCAACAAGGAAAGAGAGCTGCAGGCAGAGAGAGCAGTGTATTCAGAGACCTTGGGAGCAAGCATGGCACATTTGAGGAAATAAAAGAAGGCCAGTGTGGCTGGGACAGGAGAGCAAGGGAGAGCACTGTATGAAAAGAAACCAGAGAGGAAGGTAATGGTGGGCCAGACCACACAGGGCTTTGTAGGCCATCACAGGGAGTGTGGTCTTTTCCTAAAAGCAGGTAGCTATTACAGTGTTTTATGCCCAGGGTAAAAATATCTGATTCCATTTTCATAACATGATGAAAATTCAATGAGGAAAACAGATCGAAAAGGATATGGGATGCTGGGAGACCATTGAGGAGGCTATTATAATAGTCCGAGAGAGAGATGATAAGATGGTGGCCAACATATAGGAGGTAAGCATTTAGGTGGTAAAATGGAAAAGGGGTATGAGAGAGTGGAAGGGGGTCTAAGATTACTCCCCAAAGTATCTGGATTACACTGCTGCTACATGAGATGGGAACACCAATTTGGAAGTCACCAATTCAGTCATTCATGTGGAGGTCCCTTTAAGAAGTGCGAGTGGACGGGGAAGCCGGGATGGCTCAGTGGGTTAAGCTCTCACTTTGCAGCCCTGGGGACCGAGGATCGAATCCTGGCCCCAGCCCATGTGGACCCACATGCTGAACTGGGGAGTGCCCCCAGTTTAGTTCTCACTGGGGCGAGACCCCAGCCCAGTTCCTGCCCTGTGCTGCCCCGCCCACCTGTGGAATGAAACTGTGGAAAAACCAATGATGTGCAATTTTGGAGACTGTTCTGGGCCCTCCACCTTCTCTCTCTCTGTCTCTGTATCTCTCTCTCTCTGTCTCTCTGTCAAAAACAATAAAAATAAATCTTTAAAAAACAAAATGCGAGTGGAGAATTTGACAAACAGCATGAATCTGGGGCAGGTCTGGATGGGAGATTTTGTTGTAAGCCAACTAAGTTTAGGAGTAAATTGAAGCTCTTAGGCATGAAGTAGAACACTTTGGGAGAGAATAAGAAGAGAAAAGTTGTTAATCTTGTACACTGCTAGTATCTGTCTAAATTGGATCATTCTTTTCTGGAAAGGTGATTGGGAATGTGTGTTGGTGTCAAAAATGGTCATAACTTTGGTCCTGCAACTATTTATAGGAATTTATCAGAAAATAATAATAGTAAATGTGACAAATATTTAGGGATAAAAATATTCATTTAAGCATTACTTATGATTACAAAAAAAATGATTAATTGACTATTAGGAAGAAGTTAAGTACTGTACATTTATATAAATACTGTCATTAACATTTAATGTTTATAAAGATGTAATGGCATGAGTAGATGACTATGATATAATAGCACACGAAAAAGGACACAATTAATAGAGACAGAGATAGAAACTCAACTATGTGAAAAATGCATAGAACAGAGTATAAGGAAATAAGGTTATCTATAAACAATAAAAACTGGATAATTGTTACCATTTTTATACTTTTATCTAGTTTCCAAATTTTTCAAAATAGGCATGTATTACATCTTATGTATTAGTTTATTATAAAAGAAATATAAAATGTAGTCTTGTCCCAGTTATAAATATACACTTTATAGACATTTCATTCTGCTAAATACTGGTTAATACTCTCTCCTGTTCACAATATTGATGAACATTTGTGTTTTGAACTCAGCATAGTATTTTAGGTTTGCAAGATTACTGCCATGCATTTTGAAGTTTTATCAGCCATTTAGACTTGTAAAATAGTTGCAGAAAATTGACCTAATTACTAGTCAATAGCTCATCTATTCCCCTCAGAACATCTCCTGTCATCTGGCCCCAGTGTGTCACATTGAGAGCGTTTGTATTTCCCTTACTTTTTATTGCTTAGCAGTACAGGTGACACCGGATTCTTTTTTATTTGTTTATTTTTTTATAATATTATTATATTTTATTGTTAAATTTAATGGGATGACATTGGTTGGTAACAATCAGACAGTTTCCCAATGGACAACTCCACATCACATCACCCATGCATCGCGTTATGTGCCCAGCTCCCAGAATCAGGTCCCCCTCCAACCCCATATATCTGGTGCCCACTCCCCCCTCCCCCCACAACTCTCCTTCTTTAATGTGAAGATTTAAAAAATTTTGTACTACATGCATATAGAAATTTGCTAATTATTTTAATACAATGAATTGTTATTGTTTTTCTCCAGTGACTGTGACTTACTATCCATTTGGATTGTCATTTGTATCATCATTGTCTGCAGTGATATAAAATCATTTTGAATTTGGTTAGTAACTAAAAGCATAATTTTTTCTTAACTCCAGGAATGTATACAAAGATTATCGCTTCCTGGAGCTGGCATGTGATTCCCAGGAGGATGTAGACAGCTGGAAGGCATCTCTACTAAGAGCTGGAGTTTATCCCGATAAATCTTTAGTAAGTTGGACATATCTCTTACTTTAAAATTATTAACCGTTTTTAAGAAAACATAATTCTACATACTATATGCTGGAGAAACTTGTTCTTTTTTTACTTAATTTGGCACAGTTTTAACTGATACTTTGCTTATATTTCTTTTTTCTCTGTTAGATTTCTATTTTAAGATGTTTATCATATATATGTTAAAGAAAATTCCCTACTCTGCCTTAAAACACAATATATGTACACAATATATGTAATCTCAGACCAAGAATTTCTTTATTTTAACCTAAAATTTTATTTTCCCTTATATTCTATTCCACAGTTGTTATAACATCAATACAAGCAGTTTGTAACATTTTTCATATATATAATCCTAGCATATATATATTATATATAATATATAGATTATATATATATAATCATTATATAGCATATATAGATTATATATATATAATCAATAATCATTACACTACTTCACATCCTTAAAAATGTACTTATTTTTGTAAAAATCTACCTCCTTGTATTGTCTGTAGTACCTATATCCAAAATTATATCTGTATTCAAACTCTGGTTAATGTCATTGTGAGTGTGAAAGAACAACCAAAAAAATACTGCTATTCCCATTTATCTTTATTAATAACTTCAAGTGTCTCGGAGACACTTCTTTCATTCAAGTTAATAAACAGACCTTCTATTTGTGTTCTTTGGAAAATGTAGTATTACACAGACAGGTCTGGATTGAAACTTCAGAAGTCGGCCCCACATCTGTACACAGACTGTTAGGCAGGCGACAGCTGGAGTGGCTCTCACTGCTCTCTTGTTGCTCCCTGCACTGCTTTCTGCTCTCCAGGGTCCCTGAGAACGAAGATACTGAGACTGAGCCTTGGGCCTTTGTCCAGTGTGACCCTTGTGGTCCTTTCATGGCTCTAGATCAGTTTATAGGATTGGCCAGACACTAGTTGGGTTATCTAGGCCTCAAATAGGGGCAGAGTCTTCTTATGAGAAAGTGTGAGATATGGGCGCAGTGTGGGACAATAGAAGGCTTTCTGGGCAATTTGAGACCTGAACACACATGTGAGGTTCCATTGGACTCTAACAGAGTGCCAGGGTAAAGGATTGGAGATTTGTGCCACAATGTTCTCCTTAGAACTGTTATTTTAGCTCACACAAGATCTCTTAACCCCATCACAATCTACCTTTGTCTGGTTAGCACCTAAAACCAATGTACACTGTGCCCTCCAAATAGTGTGAAGCCAGGCCCTTTCCTGGTGACACCAGGCGCAGAGGTATCTGTATATGATTTTCATAATTGCTGTCCAGTTTTTATCAGTTGTGTATTATACATACATATTTGCATAGCGATATACCACTTTAAACACATGAGAAATCACTTTAGAAATTACTGATCCTTATTTATTACTTTCCCCTATCCATTGATGATATTATATTTACTTTCACAAACATTTTGTATTAAAAACGGACATATACTCATGATTTTATTCACTCACCCCACAAAAGCCTGTTGAGCACGTGCTTTTGGCCAGGCACCATTATAGCACCAGTGATACAGAGGTGAGTGATGAGGTCCCACCATCAAGGAACAAGCATTGAACCAGAGAACTAATAACTGCATAACGATATGCTATGGTGTAAGAGGGTGATAAGTTCTATAAAGGAATAAAATAAGTTAAAGGGACAGACACTGCGCATGAGGGCAGGCGAGCTTTATTTTGGTAAAGGTGATCAAGGAAGGCTCCTTTGAAGAGGTGACATTTGAGTAGGCCCCTGATGGAAGGGAGGCGGAAAATGACATGAAAGTTTGAAGAAGCGTATTCATGGCAGAGGATTAGCAAGCGCAACGCCATCTCCCCAGACAGAAGAGCAACACAAAAGTGTGCTGGAACTCATAGAGGGAGAATGAAAGTGGGTGATAGTTTCCAGAAGGGTTGTCAGGGCGGGTTATGGAGGCCTTGCAGCAAGTGGTGAGCATTTGAGTTTTGTTCTGAGTGACGTGGGATGACATTAGAGACTTTTGCGCCAGTTTAGTTACAGATTTAGGTTTTTAAAGATCATTGTGTCCGGGTATTATGAGAAGCAGTAGAGCACCTGGGTCCAAGCACCGGCTTTAGTGTCAAACTACCTAAATTGAAATTTCTGATGCTCACGAACAAACTGGGAGATCTTGGGCAGGTTAGCCTGTTTATGTTTCAAGATTCCTGTTTCTGAAATGGAGTCAACAGGCATCTCCCATAACATGGTTGACAGGAGTAAATGAGATACACAGGAAAAGCACCAAACAGGGTACAAGTAAGCACTCTATTTCTATTTATAGTGCCAATGATAAAAATTATTATTTAGAGGAGACAGCTAAAACACTGTGGATATTACAACTCAATGAAATTGTAAATACTTTATGCAATTTCTATCTTTCATATATTCTTGGTTATATAAAATATTTGTGTGTGTGTGTGTGTGTGTGTGTGTGTCTTTATGTATAACTGTAATGTTTGTGAAAATGTTTTCTTAAGTCATGATTTTGACAATTAAATTTATTTTAAATGCACTAGGCATATTTGCTATTTAAAGAAATTATGTAATACATCTCTTTGTGAGGAAAAAACTGTCTTGGAAAAGCAAAATGGCCTATCTGTACCTCAGAGAACTGTTTTTATAAATGTGGATTTTTATGTATCCACAGCTCTACACAAAGAAGACATGCAATGAAATATTTGCTGTTTCTTTTAACAGAATGCTCAATTTTAAGCAAATCTACAGTTGTCCCACACAATCTGTTTTGATTCTTTTCACATATTTTTATTTGTTTAGAAACACACATTTGGTACAGTTGTTTGGGAGATTGGGATTGAGACAAAGGAGTTTTTTACTACATGCTAAACACATGACAGGAAATTAAACTTGGCAGAATGCCATGAACGTAGCTTTCCTCAGTTTTCATCATAAATGATATTTGCATTTCTTATGCACCATGTCATTCTATAGGTTATATTACGTGATTACTTGACTTTCAGAGGTTTAAATGGCAGCTAACTACTGAAAGTAATCTCAGTAGAATGCTTTTTTAAACATTCCATTTTGTGAACAGTTAGATTTGGGGGGAGGGATACTTTTAAGTACAGTTATTTCTAATTTAGAAAGATTTGATGAAGAAGTCCAATTAACAGATGCCTCTCTCTAAGTAAAATTTTATGATTCTGGTGTGTCATTTTGTTTTTGTATCAATAATCTACTGAGTCAACGGCAAATCATTCAGTTGCTACCCTGCTAATGAAACATTTGTGTCATACATGGACATGAGTCTAGACTCAAAGAGTTGTGCTTTCTGCATAAGCCACCTCTATTGTAACTGGAAAACATCTACATTGATTATTTTTTTAATTATATAAGGCTGGCTTCATTCAGATAAATAGCCCAAATTTGAATGAAATGGTATTTCAGATAAATTTTATATTCAACTAAGGTTGTGTAGTGTCTTATAACATGCTTTTCTCCATTGTAGTTTTTCATATCACATTCCCATAATAGAATGTTTTTATGTCACTCATAATATTCTGCTACCTTTTTTCTTCCATTTCTTAGGTCATTTCTCTTGGAGTTTTCTATAATTTTTTTTTATTCTTTCCTTCCCTTTTCCCTTTTACCCCCACTTCCTTCCCTTCATGCATCACTGTTATAGTGGACTGTAGACATTCAAAGATAAAAATGATGCAATTCTTACTTCATAGGAGTTCCAAATCTAGTGGAAGAGAGAGATGCAAATAAATAATTACAATATGGCGAAAACTATGATGGATATCTATATAATGTAGTAGTCTAAGTATATTCCCATATGCATTTAATTACCTCCTATTTTCACATGTGCAGTTTCTAATTATCTTCAGTCCCTTAATCTTTCTGGATCCAAAGTAAAAATGTAGACTTCTTAGCAGGGTAGTGCGTGTCCCTAAGATGGGAATAAGGAGTCCTGGATTCAGTGTCCCATAATGCCACTGACGCTCCATAAACTTGCATATAACCTGTCCGAGTCACAAACTTAACATTCTTCTAGTCACCTGATCTCTCTGAGCAACCACAATATTTAAAAAATATAATTAAACCTGAATTTGGATTTAGCAGAATTTTATTTCTTTTCTTTTCTTTGGGGATTAAATTGAAATTATAACCACTATAAAATTTTATATTGTTAAATGAGTGTATAGTATTTTACAGTTTCAAAGTAAAAGATATTTCTAATGGAATTAACTTTTTAGATTTATTAGACTGAAATAAAATGTGAGTGTGTGTGTGTGTGACAGTAGTTACTGGCTACAATGAAAGAACTTTCACAAGATTATTTAACTGACACATATACCTAAACTTTTCCTATAAGTTTGAATACAAATAAATATGAATTTGATTAAATATCTAAAGAGTATGATATAACAAATGACATCTTTCTGGCACAGCTTTGTCGGCTCACAACATGTCGTAAATTATACGTAAACATTAAGGAATTCCAAATTCTTTGGAATATTTTGTGTGCAGTGAAATGAGGTAGACTTTAAGTCAAATACACTCATATTTGAATCCAAACCCTCCAATATCTTCGTTATGTGGCTCAGGCAACTTACTCAGCAGTTGTTTATCCTTTTTTAAGCTCAAAATAGTAATACCGCAAGTGATTTGATAAGATTAAATGAAGACAGTTGTGTATAATCCCATCTAGCTCAGTGCCAGGTAGCGGCTGCTGCTGCTGCTGTTGTTAAAAATCACGAATGTGTTCATAATTTCCTGTTCAGTAGTTAGTTACCTTTTCTTTGGAAACTATCATTGGGATTGAACATGTGAGGGACAATTTCCTCAACTGTTGTCTGAGGAAGCCAAATTGCTTAAGGGAGGCTTATGCTACCCTGTAGACAGGCCAGCTTCAAAGGTCCCATGGGCCAGTCAGGAGTGAGCCCGAGAGGGTGTCAGGGAAAGTGAGGATCCCCAGTCTGCCCTCAGATGCTGGCCTGCTGACTGTCTGAAGGAAGCGGTCTGCAGATCTGGACATGCCCTGGAAATAAATTTGGTACAAATTCAGTTTTGCATACCGGTATTTGTTCAGTCATATACCTCAAGACTTTTCATGAGGTTTCGATTGGCTATATAAATAGGTATTTCTCCTGTCCCCCTCTGATGTATGATTTCTTAAGAGATGGAAATTAGCAGTAGGAAGTTGATACCCTGGAATTTCTCTAAAGCTCTGAATTCTGGACTCTCTCAGTCACATTTAATGCTTTGGGGACTGCTTTGGAAGTTGAAACCATCCTATAATGATGTCTTTTGGGGACTTCCGAAATTCCTTTTGGATAACTGCTAAAACTGAACTGTTCTATGTGGCAAATGACAGTTATGAGAGAGGGACTCTGTACATTCTAAGGGGGGATGAGGAATGGCCACCGACCTCCATAAATATTTATTAATATGGTGATGACACTCGCATGTGTTTATTCAGTCATTGAATAACATAAGACTGACAATGCTCAGGCTAGTGCTGCTACACATTATTTTATCCTTAGCTTTTTCAGCAGCACTTCCCACAGAACTCAGCAACTACCTAACCACTTCTGAAGAGTCTTAGTTACTCTTCAGTGGGGGTACTCTCAGGGAATCCAAGCCTCATGGCTGCCACACAGCATGGTGGAGGGAATTATAAAGCTCTGACAGTCCTCATTCATTCCTGTTATGCCTCACTCAGAAGAGACAATTGGGAAACAAGGGAAGGAAACCAGAAATGGCAAAGCTGCACCACGTCCTCCACTTGTACATTTCTCCTACTTAAGGATTAAGGGCCCCTACCCTGTGACATCACTGTTGCCACTACAAACAGAACCATCTGCTACTGAGCAAAAATGCCGGTCTTTCCCTTAATGTGCAGAAATACTTGATTGAGCTCCTGAAACTTATTTGCTAGATCAAAAGCTTCACTGCTGTGGAATGCAATAAATTCCATCTGTTTGAGGTATTTTCAGCAATATTGCTCTTCTTTGGAGAACTGGGGTCCCATTATTCTCTAAAATAGTATTTTACTCCTGGTAAAATTCCCTGTGGGGATTTTTATTGCCTCATTGAACAGTTGGCATATTTTCTTTATAAAAGACTCTTTTCCCCCCTCCATTCTTATATCATTATTTATGTCTCACATAAGCCAGTGATGTTTACGGTTACATTGTGGCAACTCACAAGGCCACTTCTCCACACTATTTTATCAGCCTTTATGTTTTTATTAAATATTATGACGATGATGGTCCTTGAATTAGACATTTCCTCCAAGTCACCAATTGGCTTTGTTTTCCAGAAACTACACTTTCCTGCGATCCTTGCTTGACTGCTCTCCAGAAAATTTCTGTATGTTATTTCCCCATCCACATCCTCTCTCAAAACTAAATGCCAGCTCTCCAGCCCAACCTATTACTCTACCTTGCACTCAGCCTCCTCCACAGACACACACGTTTATCCCGACCACTCTTTCCAACCCCTCTTCCCAGCGAGAAATTCCTTATGGGCCCCTTGTAACAAGAGTTCAGATCTGTTCCCTGCACATAGCCATCACGTCTCCCCCACAGGATCTGACCTTGTGAGGACTTGGGCTGCCCTGAGAGTAATGAATCACCATTTTATTTTTTTAAGCCATATGTGAGTTAAATTGTTTGATATAAATCATACTCTTGCAGCTCCAGTTTGAAACAGGAGAGCCATTTGCCTGCCGCCTGTTGCTGGCTGCTCTGTGTCTCTATCCAGAGTGTCCCATTTAGAAATGACTACATTTTTGTAACTAACCTTTCCAGACCCATTTTCTTGAACGTGGACCAGTGTTTATTTTGGCGACATGCCCACTATACAGTTTTCGCTTCCCATGCCAACTCAAGACAAAACTCATAATTTACAAAATAAAGGAATGGTATGGATAGAGGTCATAACTTGGTCTGCTTACCCTGTCCCCAGAACCACCCACTTCTTTCCTGTGCTCTCTTTTCCTCTCCACCACCCTCCCCACTGCCCCAGCTTCTTAGAAACCAAGGATGCAGTGTTTGTTTAAAACGCATTGGCTGATGAAATTTTCCACTGCTTGGCATGTTGGAGGAGGGGCTGTCAGGAACGGGCAAGTCGACATACTTAATACTTCGCCTTTCATACTCACAGTTCACTTATTACCAATTCAAGCCCATGCTTTTTGGCCAAGTTCCCATGCCCAAGAATTCTGAGTAGAAAGAAGGGGAAACCTCTGTCATGATTTTCTGCTGTTATAAATGTGTGACTTCATTTAATCTTAAGTAGATTCTTTGACTTGTCCATGAGAAATGGGTGCTGTGTGTGTGTGTGTGTGTATGAGATGTCAGTGAGTAATTAAATTATTTGTTTTAATTTTGCTCTAGCATGAAAAAAATGCCTCATAATTTCAAAATAAATTTATGTGTAACATACTTCTTTTTTTGTTTCCTTTTTTCCTTGCGGCTACATGCACAGGGGAACAACAAAGTAAGTTCTTTGTCCTATTGCAATTCCTGTTTCTCTCCAGCCTGGATTCCCCTTCTGCATGTGTCTTGTCAAGAGTGTTTCTGTGCATGTTGAGATGACTTGTCTGTGGCAGTGCATAAAGGATACAGGGCATACAAATGTTGCAGGAAACCCGGATTTGGACTATCATGTTGGCTGTTCTATTTGACCTTTTGGAAGGAAAATACTATGTTCTTCAGAGTTAGCCTTTGGGTAGTTCAGAGAAGTGGGTGTTGTAAGGAAAGAGATGGATGTTGAGAGCAAAGATTATAAGATTTAATAATGAGGACTCTTCTGCAGAGAGGGTACAAAAATCTGATGAAACTCAATGCAGCTGAAGTTTTGACCCAAAATCAAAGCTCTCGTGTTAATAGGCAGTTATAAAAACCCCAAACTGGAGTCTTATATAGCAGGATGGCTGGCTTTGTTGGTGAAATTGAATTAGATCAGTGTTCTGCCTTTGAAGGTGCCTTGAAATGGATGGAGGAGGGTGGGGTCAGCATTTGACTTGGCTCTTGTGCCCTTGATATATTCCAGCTGGATGAAAGCAGAAGGGTGTGGGGAATGAAGTGGAGACTGAAATGTGTACGATAGATTTGTGAAACCAGGCAACATACACGAATGGTGGAAATTATCTTAACATTGTTATTATAATAGATAGGGGAGTGATTTAGTCATTCATAAGGTTGCTAGCTTGTTTTGTTTTAATTTTAATTTGAGTTTTCCGAAAGATTAGAACTACTTCTTACCTACATTAGTTGTATAATAGTATCATAATTGGTGAAGATGGTCATAAGTTTAATGGACTGATTGTTTTATTTTCCTGTGGAGAATTATGAGTGCTTCATCCTACCAGGTGGCCCACTTAAAATGGGTCTCACTGAATACAATAAGAATTGAAAAAAAATCTGTTATATAAGGGTCTGCCTGCATATTTAAACCAGCTGGAATTCATCAGAATTGCTATTCATAAGCCATATGTATAGAATGTAAACAAATGTGGGAAATCTTGCAGTTTAATTGAATAGAATGTGCTATTATGGCATAAGTTGACGTAGATGGTTGGTATTGAAAATGTGTCACTTTATAAATTTATATTTTGATATAACTGCTTATGACCCAAGTAATAATATTTAACAAAATTAAAAAAAAAAACAAGAAAAGTACAAGACAGACATTTGTGAAGGAGTAAAGGGGTGAGCTCAGTCCACTAACCGTTTAGTATTTTTAAAACAACAGGTAACTTATGAAATCAGTTAAAGATTTTTTTACATAAAGTAAAGGATAATATTTTGAAAACTACCACTATTGGGGGAAAAAGAAAACATTCAGACGAAATACAGAAACCAATATTTTAGTTTTTATACCATAAAATGTACTTCAATTTTTGAATGGCAAGGATGTCTGATCCTGGTTACATATATTACGCTGAGTCTGTGTCTAGATGCTATGTGCTGCCTCTCTTGTTCAATTCGTTAAGCACCCTGAGCTAATTGCAAGAGTACTAATAGCAAGCCCGTGCGTGCGTATAGCAGATTGGGGAACCAGATGCTGACATTTTGAGGATGTGCTAACCCTTAGACCACTTGAGATGAGTTTATGATTTGCCTCTTTCACTAGTGATTCACTGATGAGTTAAAGGCATTTGTAAAATGCCCAAAGGAAAGCACTTCTCCATAGCAACACTCATCCATTTGTGTTAGTTGCTCAGTCAAGTTCTTCTGGGTAATAAAATGTCCCCTTTAAGAGAGTTCACTGATTTTCAATTAATTATAATACAATGAGCAATAAACCTCAACATTTCTAATCTGCTGCTCATTGAGGGTACCTCCAGGGCAATGCAAAAGGCCTCCCAGATCTCCATTCTCTCAGAACTACCATCTGCATTGCACACACTAGGTACAATGCTATAGGGGAGTTACAGGGAGCCAGTTAGAGTTAGTGTTCATTAGAGCACCAAAGACTCAAGCGCTTACTGCTTTGATTTTTAATTGAAGACTGGCTACTTTGGAGGTGCTGGTATTTATTGCCCTTAAGTTTTAATTACATTAAGAATAAGTGATTGTTTGCAAAAAATATATAAGGCCAATACTTTTAAAATATGATCATTATACTGACAATGGACTCTGGCATGAAAGAGTCTCCTCAAATCACAAACAGCACATCTGTGTGCTATTTTCCTTTAACTTAGAATTTCAGTATAAATGGAAGATACTGGATACAAGCTGTGCTGCCCCCAGAATTATAGATCTGGAGTCTTCAAAAGGAGAATATTAGATTCTTTTTTCTCTCACGCTGGAACGCTTGTTCTGAGTTGTCCCCAAGGCACGATACCTGACTTGTCACCTGCCCTATGTGAACCAGCTGTCATAGGTGACTCATTTTAGACTCACAATGGCTAATTGTTCATTCAGTGAATGGCATTCATTTTTGAACCTAGGATTCCTTTTTGTTTTCATTTGAGTTTCTGTATCATCATCATTAAGAAATTTGAAAGCTTTTGTAATAGCAATTTATTTCTTATATTTTATACAAGAAATGGTGGTAGGGTGTGGTAGGGGATAGAACAGTAACTTTTAAGTAGACTGAACAAGTGAGTATGGGGCACTTTGTAGGAGCTAGAAGAAAGCCTGGGGAGTGTCTGTCTGAATTCAATGATAATGATAATTACTGCATAGAAGCCATATGTACCCTCGTCTATTAAAAATTAAGGAATCTGAATGGATGTAGCAGGTAGGCCATTATCCTAGAACAGAACCTAAAATAATTCACTTATTTAGGACTCTAAGTTTTTCAGAAACTACAAGAACTAGCATATTTTACCTTAAAATTATTCTTTTTCTACAGCATGTTCATTTTGTTTGCCTCAACTGGATGCATATTTTGGCCCATAGTTAGGAAGGCTTTTCTTTTAATCCCTTACATATAAATCAAATCACATTCTATGTGAGCAAAAAATTCAGTTTATTTTCCAACTCAATATTTGTGAGTGCAATATCCAATATTAGATTCACATAACTTGTAAATGTTGATTGGGAATCTGGCATGTTTGGTAGCTATAAATTGCACATACCCAAGTCGTTCTTTGAATTAGTGACTCATCTAGGGAGACATAGTCAACTATATTTTGCACTTTTTGTATTCTGTCTTTTTTACAGTTTAATTATCCACAAAGTAAAGAAAATGTCATATAGCCAAGAAATATTTGTGAGGCATAGTTTTTGAAAATATTGTTGCTCTAATATTACTTTTTGACAGTACCTATCTATTTTAGATTTTTGTACTTGCTACATTACAATACATAACAAAAGGTTACTTGTGACATTGTGATATATAACGAAAGGCATGCTTTCATTTTATCACTTGTTATTGGACACTACTCCTTGTCCTTTTTTGAGTTCTGGTCCTTTATCTTTTGACTTGCATATCTATTTGTTTCTACAATTATCATTTCAAAAAAACCATTGCTTAACACTTGTTTCAAAACACAAAGAGGTATAGGATTTGCTTCTAGTCTTCATAAAACTAAGGCATTTATACCAGCAATTTGGGTAAATGATTTTATATTTAGAATATTTTCTTTTTCTTCCCAATTCCATTCTTTATCTCCTGAATCACAATCATCACTAGTTGATGTATATACAGGTCTTATATGTTACAAACATTACATTGGATAGGGCTTCCTTCACTTGAATTTGAATCTTCTGTTGAATAGTCAGCCATACAATATGTTGAATGCCAGTATCTCTCTTTTCACTCAAATATCCTATTTGGCTTTCAGTGTCATTTGTGTACAAATTCAAAATAGACATCGTCAAGGGATTATTTCTACAGCTCACACTTTAATACTGAATATAGATAATATTTCCTGATAATATTTGCATTGTAACTACACTCAAAGGGAATTAAATCTGTGTGCTTTTTAGAGACATCAATGTTTACAATGGCTTAAGAAACACATGACATATTCGAGATGTCTTTGTATCTCAAGGGGTTAACTGGTTAACTATTGAGATAAGCATAATCTAATAAAAAATGTTCTAAAAAGAAAACAAAATATTTAAGTAAGGATTTAGAAAATATATTTAGTTGTGTGCCAACCCGTTGAATCAGCCATAAAATAGAAAAGGCTAACATTATTTAGGGATATCAATTGTATAACATCTGTGATGTCAAAGACCCATTACATAATAGCAATACACATTCTTCCACATAAATTATTATTATTGACCAAGTTTTAATTGAAGAAAAATTCTGATTTGGACATCTTTGTTTTTATCTTTGAAGTAATTAGCTATTAGTCTCAATTTTTCTCATTTTATGTCACAGGGCTTCAAAAAGAATAATTGTCACTACTTCAAGAAATTAGGGTGAAAAAGGGGACAATTTGATGCAAAGAGCAAATCGAACTTTAAGAAAAGGATCAGCTTGGTGAAATTCTATCACTGAAATTATTCTCTCCAGTAAGAAACTGGAAAACAATATTGTTTCCACTTAGATCAGTGATTCTCAACTAGGGGTGATTTTGCTCCCTGTGGACATTTTTCAGTGTCTGGAAATAAGTCTGATTATTAGTGGTATTACTGGAATCTAGTAAATAGAAGCCAGCATCCTATTACTTACGGTATAGCCTGCATAACAAAGAGTTATCTGGACATATGTATCAGTGTGTCAAGGTTAATAAACTGGGATCTAACTTGAAATAAGTACACAGGCATGTGAAGGTTTGAACCTATGACCTTCATTAACTGAGCCCAAGTCACTTAGGATTGGTTGAAGACCTGGAATCTATTCAGACTATAAACTCTGGCTTATAAGCAGTCCACCCTTCCCATGATGTTTCATATGAAAAATGTTTCCCCATCCTTTGATTTGATGGCTTGCTTCAGAAAGTATGACAGTGTCTGAAAAGCTTTTCAAACTTGGGCTTACATACTTGGATGCAGGGTACAGACTCAAGGACCATGAGTGTTACAAAGAACTGCCTTTACCAACACATTTTTGTGACCATAGGTCTTTCATTGAATAAGAAATACCCAAGTTTTATAAATTTGGGTAATTTTTAGTGCTTCCACTAAAAGCCTGTTTCAAAATTGGAATGCCATGAAAACAAAACAAAACAAAAAACATGTATTTCTATATTTAAACATTAGAATAAGACATATAAAGATAGACTCAGTAAGGTACTATTAAAATCTGAATCTTAGTCATGAAAAGCTTTTCTAATGTTCTAATGTAGACATCATCATTTTCCCTTTCCACATGGCCCAATAGTTGAACTCACAGATTGTCAAACAGAAAGTTTTCTTGACTAGGTATGAACAAGACATCCAGACCTAAAGACAAAGCCACTCACATCAAGTTTTTCAGCCCAGTAAGAGGTAGAGGTTTTGTTGTTGTTGTTTGTTTTTAATTGTTGGGTGGTGAGGTAGAGTTTTTTAAAGCATTGAAGCATAAACTTTGATACTTTGATTAGCTTCCCATGTGAAAAAATTGCTGAAGTCAGTGCAGAAGGCAAGTCTTATGAAGGCTATAACAAGTTTACATTTCCAATTCATGTGAAGTGCTGAGAGGGTTATAATGATGAAAAATTACAGAAGTATGAAAGTGTAAAACATACAGTATTATAGATGTGTAGCACACAAATATCACATTGGCTAGTGATACACCTAAATTTTAGGTTGGAGTCTATATAGTGGTGTAGTGGTGGTGGTCCAAGGATAGTTCTTCAGTGAAGACAGTGGATTATAACTACTTCCAAACAGGAAGGCCTCCCAAATGGTGGGAAAGCAGTTCCATGCTAGACAGGGCACATTAGGCACAGGTTTGGCAGGACTGCACTATGTATACTGGTAATTTGTATGATATTCTCCTGTGTGTACATTTATTAAGTTGTTACTTGTTTATGCTGTTTTCTTAACTGTGCTTCAGTCTCCATGAAGACCAGATTCACCCTATGCCAGCTTATTACACCATTAGGATTTGGGACATAAAAGGTAGTGTATAAATATTTGTGGAACAAGTCAATAAATGAACATAAATGATGGAAGAAACAAATCAAAAACTGTGAACTTAGTTATAGAGTTTCAGGGGTAAGTAGGTGACAGGGCAAAGGAGAGAAATCAGGAAAAGAAGGAATAAAGAAGGGAAAGGTCGTGACAGAAGTGGCTTCCAAAGTCTGTAGCCATTAACCTAGTCACCGTGATTGATTCACCTGAAATTACTGTAACCAGTTCTCCAATGTATATTTTAATGTTTACATTGCCAGACTATCTACACACCTCATTCTTCAGGGCTAGGCACAATAAATTGCTAACGGAATAAATCATCAGGATTTTTTGCTAGTATGTGTAACTTAAATCTGATTGAGCTTATTCTTACCTCTTTCAATATATAGTATACCATGGGGAAAAGGACTCCTTATATCTTAAATTTTTTTTTAAAAAGGTAATATTACTATGAGAAGGGAATCCCTCAGAACTGTTTTGTTTTTTCACCCTTTCTCTTAGGACTCCTTTTTGACAAGGCCGTCTCTTCAGCATATATTTAGGACTGTGCTTTTATAGCTATTTCCATTCAAAAACTGTTTATTTCTCTCTATTCCTTCACCACTAAGTATCTTTAAATTAGCTCATTTAATCTTCACAACAATCCTGTAAGACAGCGGTTCTCAACTAGAGACATTTGGCAATATCTGGAGACATTTTTGACTGTCACAACTGGGTTGAGGGGTGCTACTGGCATCTAGTGGGTAGAGACAAGGATGCTACTAACCACCCTTTAAGGCACAGGACAGCCCTCCACAACAAAGCATTATCCTAAGGTGCCCATAATACTGCTGGGAGTATCTCTGCTGTAAATTAGACATTATTTTCTCCATTCTAGAGGAGAATAACATGAGGCTTAATAAAGTTAGCAAACTAGCTAAAGATCACACATGTGAATGAGTAAGGATTTGATTCAAACCCAGCTTTGAGTTCATGTACTTGAATATATATGTATGTATGTATATGTGTATATATGTGTGTGTGTGTGTATGTGTGTGTGTGTATGTATATATATATATACATACACACACACACACATTCAATTTTAATCTAATTTTTATTGTTACATGTAAATTGAGTAAACACCTCTGTGCATAATTCCTCATATACACTTCTGATTATTTCCGTAGAGTACGTTTGTGAACGTGAAATTGGTATCAAGGGGAAACCACCAAATTACTTTTCTCAAAATTAGAGCAATTCACATTCTTAACATCTCACCTAATCATAACCTAAAATGAGTATTACAGTTTTCTTTTACCTTCTTATTTAATCCTTGCCAATTTGGTTATTTGCATTTTTCTTAATAAAAAAAAAAGGCAAACCGTGGCTGATCAGATAGTTTCCTCTGCCTGCAGGTCTACTGACCTTTCTGATCATGGGGACAAAGAGGTACAGAGGCTTACAGCTCCCATCTGAGCTCAGGTCCAGGCTCTGGTCATAGCTGGGTGACACTGTGCAAGTGACTGAGCTTCTCTCTTCATTTGTTCGGTGGAGCTTGACGTTAATTTCTCCCTCACAAAGACTGAATGAGCTAATCATTGTGATGTATATAAAACAGTCAGGAATAAAGTAAATTCTCCAAAGGCGTTGGCTGTCTTTGATGTCATTGGTTTTCATACTTTATTGTCTTTTAAGCTTTGTCCAAGTTCCATGGTTTGGACCCAGAGGTTTCTGTGACTTGCAGTGTCATCCCCATTCTCCAGATACCTAAGCACACTGTGATTTGCCAAGCTATTGCTTGGCTTTTGAATTCAGAATGTGTCCACAGCCTGGCATCCTTGCCCAGGGTATTCTCATGTACCCTCCCACTCAACCATTTTCATCTAGGTTTTACAAATTATCCTCCTCAGTAGTTCTGTGCTTTGATACGTTTTCTTACGTAAAAATTCTACATAACAGCAATTCTCAAAGTACAATTAGCTTGTTTAAAGAAAAAGATTTTTTTTAAGATTTATTTTATTGTTTGACAGAGAGAGAGAGAGAGAGAGAGAGAGAGAGAGAGAGAGAGAGAGACAGAGTAAGAGAGAAGGGGGAGGGCCCAGAGAAGTCCTCACAGCCGCACATCCTTAGTTCTGACATAGTTTCATCCCACACAGGTGGATGTGGGGGCAGCACAGGGTGGGAACTGGGAGTCTCCTGCACGGGAAGCATGCCCCAGGCAGGAACCAAACCGGGGGCCTCCCACATGGGAAGCATGCCCCAGTTCAGCACATGGGTTTGCGTGGGCCAGGGCTGGGACTCGATCCCTGGACCCCGTGTCTGCAAGGTGAGTGCTCAACCTACTGAGCAATCCCAGAATCCCTAAAGAAAAAGATTTGATGATGAAAAATGTTTGGGTTACACTGTATTCTCTGTCTCCTTTCTGGTGAGACACAGAGTACATTAGCATTTTTTAAATTCAGAGTACTGGAATAAAAAAGAAAAACATGTAAATGTGTTTGACACTATAATTCTTGAACTTATTTTATCAAATGTCACACACACACACACACCCCACTTTTAAAAAACACTGCCTGTCATCATTTGCAGTGTCAGTGTTCAACCCTACTGTGCTTGCAGAGCAGGGGAAAGGACAAGGAACAGCCTCTAACTCAGGTGTCCCATTGTGCTTGTTGAAATGTAAATTCCTGGGCTATGCTCAAGTGTTCTGAATTTCTGAGGCTGACTCCTGGCTGGGAAATGCATTTTAAGTAAGCTGCCAGAGCATTCCTGGTAACATCTAAATTTTGGAATTACTACTCATGGTATTAACAGCAACCATAGTATAAGGTGCAAAAATGATGAGTATTTCCCTTCTTTCTCCATTGAGAAAGAGTTTATACCCATTGCCTTTGGTTTTACTCTGAGGTACATTGATGTAATGCTAAGAATCCTGACCTAGATCCAGGTTGACCAGAAATTCAACTGTCTAATCACATCCTTCCCAAGTTCTTGTTAGCTGTGAGCAATAACAAATCATTTTGCCAGTAGCTGGGGAGCCTGTGGCTGGATTCTGTTCGCAGCTCTGACAGTGATGGTGGGGTGTCATTCCATTTTCTCATTGAAGACGACTGTTGGCAGCCCCCAGACTAGAAGGAAAATCTAGAGAGGCCTAATACATTTCTTCATGGCACAGGATCAGAGCAACCACAGGCCACCGGGTATGCCCCAAAAGCTCAAATCAACTCACTCTTCTGTGTATGCTTGTTTGTTCAGGGAAGTCATTACCATATCTCTTTGTACTTTTGTGCTAAGGAGCTCTGAGAACTTCCAGGGAGTTTTCCAGATGAGCCTAAGTGTATAACTAGTACTTCACTTTGGTTATAAATCCAGAGTGAAAGTGGATCTGAATTGGACACATATAAATAATAGACAGTTTATTTGTACAGGTTTATAGTTTCAGTTTTCTTTCTCTTTACCTTTTTGCTTTTTACAACTATTCTCCTCAATAATATTAACTTGTTAAAAGGCATGTTCACATTTTTCTTTTTGGTGAATTATTTCTATACTTTGTACCCAGTCAAGTTGGACCATGATATTCATTGACACTTGTTTTTCCAAATAGAACATATAGTTTAATTGCTTTTAAAGGAGCGTTGAGAATAACCTCCGGTTGTGAAATATTTTTGGTATGTTAAGAGGTTCCTTTTCAAAATGTAAAAGCCCATTCCATTCTTGGTATTAGAGTCTGCCTTTAACTAAATTTCCTTCCTGACGGGTAATGGTCTTGAAAGTTTGCATTTGCTGCCTTCGGGGGACAGGGTGATGCTGTTCTGAAAACTTCTACCCAAACTGTATTATCTATTTCCATCTATTTTTCCACCAATGTGTTTCTAGAACATTTGTATTGGCTTCTATTGCCTCAGAAACCTCATCTCTGTCGGTCACTCTTGCCCTTGTCCTGTTATCCACACAGGACAGTCATCTGCTGAGGAATCAGTGGTGCACTGGTCTGGCCAACTATCTGCTCCGTCAAAATACTGCAGTTTGAAGTCGATTTGGCCACGCTGTGCTTGATCACGGGAGCCAAAGCATCCAGAGGTGCAACAAGCACTTGGTGTTCAGCGTGTTTTAGGGCAACAGCTGCCTGAATCCCTCTCCCTGTCCCCACTTTAGGCAGCCAGTGTATTTGCCTCGTTTTCCCCCTGCGACCTCCCAGTCTTTGATAGCCAGCCTTCTTGCTTGTCCTGTCGGAGTTTGATGTCATTTACTGTTGCCCTCATTTCACGTCAGTTCAACAGATCTGAATCGAGCACTTGCTAGGTGTCAAGAATACAAAAATTACTAATCCATCCATCCATTTCTGTCCTTGAGAAGCTCACTATCTACTAGAAACTTATACAAGAGAGTGATGAAAGGTGTGTGCAGGGTTCAGGGCTCGGAGGAGCTCCAACAGCGTGTGGGATGGTGGGGAGGGCGAACTAATGGGTAACACCTGACGGGTTAAGGTCAGGTGTGTGGGGCTTCTGCCTCAACAGCAGGCAGGAGATCAGGTCACTGAGGATAGTGTTCCTCCTCCAGTGTCACTGAGAAGCTATGAAAGGTCAGAGTGCTGTTTTAGACTGTTTAGTCTAGCAGAAGCGTGAAGGATGAATGTGATGGGAGCCAGGAGACCCGTCAAAAGATCCTCATAGTCATCAAGGAGGTGAGAGCCGGAACCAAGGAGAGCTTTCAGGAATAGATGATGTAAATGAAAAATGTGCCTCTTCCCAGTCTGCTGGGTTGGATTCATTCTGGGAACTTAGTATGTGATCAGAATCAGATGTAGGTTGACACATTCCCTTGTATTTGAAGCTATGGGTCGACACCCTCTCCACCATGGGGGGCAGAATTCTGTTTGTTCCTGTCTCCCAGACTTGTCCCTGCCCAGCCCCCACTGGGCAGCTCTACAGTTATGCCCATCAGGGTTTGTTCTGTTCGGACCACTTTGGTGAGCTTTTCAAATTACAGTCACTGACAAATATTGAGGACTCATTGTAAGCTTTACCATCTGCATGGCACAAAGTGAAGAATAAATCAGAATAGTATTAACAACTTTTCATTAATTATTTTGCTAGGCTTTCCTCTTACTAAATCAGTACATTAAAACATTTCAGTATTTAAAAGGGAGAAGCAGCAAGCATGTTGTAGAAGTCATGATCTACCACAGCGTTGTTCTGTGCTGTCTTCACTTTTTCTCAGTATCTAGAAAGCTGTACTATTTTTTGTCTGATACGAGCCAGTTCCTTTTTTCTTCTCCTTTAACGTTTCTCCTTTTTTTTTCTTTACCTTTTTTTTTTTTTTGAGGCGGGGGGGATCCTGAAAGAGTGTTTTAAAATGGTAAATTCTTTAAGAAACCTGTAAGAAACCTTCACAGCAACAAACTTTTTTTAATGTGGTCAGTTTTATCACAGATCAGGCTTGCCCAAGGCAAGCGAACTCAGCCAGTAATTTGGAAAGCCTTTGAAGCCACATGTACACATATACATTAACCTCCAAAACTAACCATAATTTTAATTAACATAAAATAATCTAAAGACTTGCTGATTAGACACTGTGTGACTTTGACAAAGCATTCTGGACTGGGTTTGGGGAACAGAGAACAGAGAACTTTGACTATTCCCATCCCCAACAAACAGGGCTTTCTTTAATCATTTAGAAACACATTTTATTTTGCTCAACATTTTTTTTGTACAATGTTCTTAGAGACCAAAAACAACAAAATTCCAAAAGCTTTCGCTAATTAAGAAGAGAGGAACTGAAACTGTTATAGATTATGTTAGTTAAACCCCACATTAGAAAAAAAAAAAAAAGTAGAACTCCAGATCTCTTTTCAAGTATGTAATTTACACCATATTTCAGTAAGCTGATGCAGGCCGAGAAGTTTTCATTCATTTCTCTTGCGTGTCATGTGGGGCACACTCAGAGTTTCTCGTCCTCCTAGGGACAAAGCAGGAAGAATTAACTGGAGCCAGTGCTGCTTTTTATGATATGTGGTTTTGAGTTTCAGAGGAGTGGGGTGCAGTGTGGATCAGTGAGGCAGCCGCCTGAAAATTCTCAACCTTATAACAAAAAGCAGATTTTTTCCCACATTTCTTCCAAGTTTTTATTTTATATGTAATTCTGAGATACAAAATATTCTGTAAAATTGTAAGGCAGCCGCAGTAGTTCTTACTGTTTAGGGCTTTCCCAGAGAAAAGCGTGTTCAGAATGTTCCTTTTTTTGCCAAACGGTTTATTATGTGGACTAAACGGCCCAACAAAACAGACAACACCATCTCCATTTTATTATACATGTTATTTACTGGGGTTTCCCTGAAGAAAGCTTAAGAATTCTTTCCCTATGAGTCACTGACCAAGTGATTGTTGTTGTTTTTTTTAATATAAACTTTCCTTCAGCTGGTCAATTTGGAACACAGTCTTCTCATCTTCTGTCCACTTCGGCTGCTTCGCCTTCATCTGTAAATGATCATGTCTATCACCAAATCGAGTGGCTTACACAGAGCCAATTTCTTTCCATTTAACACTTAAGTTTAAGAAATAAACAGCCTGGTCAGGCAAGATTCAGAGGACTCTATCCTCTGAATGTGACCTACATGAGTTATATTTTCTTTTCTTTGGCAAAGTGCCTCCCCTTGGTTTAATTTCTGCAGGAATGAGTGGGATGGGAAATTGTGCCCTTTTTCACCAAGAATTGTTGGTGGTCTCTGTGGCCAGGTCACATTACCCTGTTACCTTTGTGAGTGGGTTAGATGTTACCTGTGCTCTAGACTGCCTATTCAATAAGAAGCTATAACAGTACTTGTTAGTACTGAAATTCCTAATTAAATATTGACAACACCTTAACAAAGGTGTCAATAAGCATGTTAATCAAAGTTAACTCTTCCCCCATGCAAACAGCCCTGTAATTGCAGTCCTCCATTCTCAAGGAGCAATGTTATTTTAGAGAACGTTTCTGAACCCCTTCCCACCCTCTTTCACAGTGGCTATAAGAAACCTGCTGTTGCCAGCTGAGTGGTCTAGCGTCTCTGCTAATTACCTCCTTCCACAGCTTTTGATTTTGAGCCCAACTGATGGCGCCAGAGGCTGAACCACAATCAGATCTACAGGCCCCTGATTTGCCAAATGGAATCTATGCAGTTTGGTTTTTTTCTCACAGTGTTTTTATGATGGACTCAGCTCAAACTGGAAATAAACTAGGAATTACTTCAAAATATTAATGACCGATGGTTTAAATTTTGAGAAAACAGCCACAAAAATTCTAATTCTGTTGCCCACACGTGTGTATGGGTTTGTGTGTGCTCACAAAAGGACATGTGTAGACTTATCACAAAATTTGTTTTGCTGACAACTTTGGCATTTTTAAAGTTATATTCCCCTAAATACCAAAAGCTTTCAGAATCCTTTACATTTTGTGGGCTCTCATAAAGGCTTTATTTTATTGTTTATTGATGACTAATGTGCAAGGTCACCTGTCCAAATCAGATGTGTCTAGGATTTTTGCTAAACTAGCATCCTTTAAAAATATATCTTGGAAAAGAAAAGTATGTTCATAAAGGGAATAAGAATTCTCTTTCCAGAAGATTCAGAGGAGTTAGCCTGAAACCCTAACAGTTAGTTATCTCTCTGTTTCATAGAAAAGAGTCAAACACAAAGCTTTAGTTACACTTTGTTAAAAAAATATTTGTTTCTCAAAAAGTATTCTCTCAGCTGTATTTTGTTTTCCTGTTTGAGGTTCCTACAGAAAGGCTAATTGATTATGCTAGAGAAAATGATGTTAGGAGACAAAGCAGTTCTCAGACTAAAGGGGATTTGAAGACTTCCTATTTTCTCCCTATTAATTTGGTTCCAAAGGCATTTGGGGTGGGGTGGTAAAAAGTCAAGCATTTCAAAATCTGTAGCATGAGTAAATGAATGACTAGCTCTCTGTTTTCTTTATTGATGGGAAGTCAGAAAATTAGGCATAATTTTAAAGAGCAGAGCATCTAAAACTCCCCCTCCAACATACACACACACACATATACACTGTAAACCAGTAGAATAAGTCTTCCTCATCAAATTTCCCAAACTTTTCAGTGTAGTTGTGCCCACTTAACACACATTTATTCCACAAGTAATGAATTAGCACCTTCCCTGTGCCAGGTGCTGTACTTAATGCTGGGGAAGAGCCCCCAGGCTGCTAGAAGAGACTGGTAAAATCATTTATCATCACCTGTATGATAATTGCTGAAGTCGTTATATTAGGAAGTAGAGATGAGAGGTGCTTAATTATGTTTTCCTGACAAGCAAGGTTGTGGGTCAGAAAATGCTTTGAATAGGAAATGACTTTTGAAATGGTTTTGAAGAGTAAAAGTAAGAATCTGGGCGATGGAGAGCGGATCTCAGGCAGAGGAACAGTGTTCATAGAATGTCAGAGAACTGAGAGTATACTGGTGCAACTGAAGGTAAGGAACTTCACACAGTCATATGGCTGTGACTGAATGAAGTTTGTACAAAAATGTGTAGAAGAGGCTGAGGAAACAGGGAGGGAGACACAGGACCTGTCTTGGTGAGTTGGTTTTTTTTTGTTTTGTTTTTTTGTCATAGGCAGGAGTTTGGACTTTATCGTAAGAGCAAAATAGTGCCATTGAAGAAATTTAATCAAAGGATCATCTTTATATTTTGGTAAGAGTGCTATATGAAGAATGAGCAAATCTAGGACTGGAGACCAAGAAACTGTTGCAATAGACAATAAATGTTGAAATGGGGACTCCTAGTTTTAATAGAATGACAGACCAGATACCCTGACAGACACCCCTACACAATTATAATTACAATGCTGAATGTAATATACAAAAGTTATTTTTAAATGCATTGCCAAAATGGATCAAAAGGAAGGAATCTCAAGAGGCCAGGAAGTGAAGTGACAACAAGAAATTTGGGCGGTGAGCTAGAACTGGTATTCATCCTGAGGCTTTCGTCCCAACTCTGAAGATAATGAGCCTTCGTCATGGTGGCCAAAGAAGGCCTGGAAAGCAGGTGTAAAGCTCAGGACATTCCCAGTTCTGAGGAGTCTAACAGAAGTCTGTCACACAGGCTAGCATTATAAAAACTGCAACCATAGAATATGAAAATACTAAAAATAATCCCAATGTTTGGAGGATGAAGCAAGGAAATTATCCTTTATTGAACTTGACACTAAATGGAAGGAGGGTGATGGTGACCTGCCTTTTGACAAAATAGCCACAAAACTGCTCTTATTTGAGTATAAGTTCTGACTTCACACTTTATGTGTGTTATGAAAAACCTCAAGTACAGAATTCTGTTTTCCTGGGTTGGTAGCACCCCAGAGAAGCTAGCAGAAGCAAACACAAATTCTCTGTGGGAAAAACTGCAAGTTTAACCCTGGTCTTAACTTCCTCACATAGAGTTCCAAGGAAAATGAAGAGCTCACAATGAAGAAAGGAAGGAGGAACATAAAAAAATAAGCCACTATTGAAAACCAAGAAAAACAGCAGACAGTGGAGTCAGACCACTATAGCAAACATAGTGAACTTGTTAGGCAAAAAAATTAAATTAAAATCTGTAATATATTTAAGAAACAAAAGGGAAATTTGTAACTCTGAGAAAAAAGATCAAGCTGATTGGTTGAGAGTAACTTCTAGAAATGAAATATAAACATTGAAATGAAAATTTCAATCAAAATATTTAATGAAGCAGATTAGATATAACTGAATAGAGAATCAGTGAACTGGAAAATCTGTAGTCATATGAATATACTGACCAAAATAAAGCTCAGACCATAATAAAAACCACAAAGAAAAAAAATGGATATCATAGATTCAGTAGTTCTAATATATATATCTAATCAAAGCTCTAGAAGGACACAGAGAGTGGGAAAAAGGCATTAGTCAAAGAAGGAATAGCAGAATGTCCATAGCAGCACAATTCAGAATAGTGAACATTTGGAAATTAGCTAGATGGCATCAGTAGAAGGACAAATAAATAAAGTGTAGTTTATTTTCACATTGGAGTATTGTACAAGTATAGCATTCCAATCAATGAATTAAGTGTATGCGTGAATTAGCGATATATATAAAAAAAGGTTATATAGTATATTTCTTTTATGAAATTAAAAATAACTGATAAAAATAACTCTTTAAAACCACATACAGATGCAATAAAACAATAACAAGAGAAAAGTAAGGGCATGATGATTGTTCTTACTGATGGTTACCTTGGGTGGCAGGGGTGGGGGGATTAGTTGGTAGAAGGTTCCATATGCAGGTTATTGGAAAACTCCTAGCTGTTTTGGGCTTTACAATGAATTCACGGGTGCTTATTACATTATATAAATAACTAATTAAAAATCTAAATAAATAAAATTGATCCACACATTGCTTAATGATGGAAGGGTGCCGAGAACCAAGGATTAAGGTTAGTACCATTCTATATACTAGAAGTACGTTGAGGGAGCTGGGAGGAGAGTGAAGTGGGGGACAGGCAGGCTGAGAATTTTCTACAATTGTTGAAGTACGCCAATTTTAGGATTCAGGAAACACAACAAGACCGCTATAGGATTAAATAATAACCAAATACACTTAGGCACATCATAGTGAAACTATAGGACACAAAAGAAAAAGAGACCTTACTTAAAAGGAGCTATAAGGATAGATCACCTACAAAGGAGGTGTAATTAAGGTGACTGGTAATCACTGAGTCTATAAATATGATTGGGTAGATAAATGGTACAACCAGACCTCAGAACCATATCTTCTGATTTCTACACCCATGTTCTTTCTAACATTTTACTAAAATTTATCACACATTTATGTATAAAATATTTTATTCACCATAATGACTGCAAACCAGAAAAATAACAGAATCCAGAGACCCTCAAATTTGAAAAGCTAGGAAAAAAAAAACAGTAATAACAGTTTAACACATGAAAAATTTAGTAAAACTTATGTAAGCACAGAAGGGAAGGTGGAAGTAGCATTTGTTTAGTGCCTACGTATGTATCAAGCATTGTGCTTTGAAAATCTCATTCAGTTCTCACAATAAATATTTATGGGTTGTAGTTATTATTTCCACTTGGAGGTGGAAGAGACCCAATTTCACAGGACTAGTAAATGGTAAGTTCAAATTCTGGAAAGTTCATTCCATCAGCCCTGCCCAGTCTTCCATCTTCCCAGTAGTATTTTTAGTAAATAAATCATGTCAGTTGTTGCCAAAGGAAACACTTTCTGGATAACTTTCTAATGACACCAACTCTCAATATCAGGGGATCCAGACCCCAGACATGGGCCCAGGAATTTCAGTTCTTCCTTTGCATTTCTCTAGACATTTTTTCCCACCTGGATACTCCACCAGTTTCTCCACCACAGATTTGCTCATCCATTTAAAGTATATGAATGATGTAAAACGAAAGTTTCCAATGGTGCAAGGGTTTTGAACCCTAGCACTTAACTCTTACTAGACAAATCACTGAATCAGTTTGTGCCTCAATTTCCTCATATGCAAACTGGGAAATAGCACACACACCTCAAGGATTATTGTAATGAGAAAAAACCAACACAAACAATAAAGCTCTTACTTAGTTCAATCCCGGGCACTCAGTTAATGATTTTACTGCTGCTGCTATTAGACCCTTTGCAGGTACAGTGGCAGCTTTCATTGTCTGTGTTTTTTAGTTTTCCTTCTTAGTTTGCCTAAGAATAAGGGACCCATCTTTATTTAGTCTACTGGTTATGGTCTGATATAGTCTTGGACCTAGTCATCGTTAATTTTAGATCATTTTAATAAGAAAATAATTATAAAACATTCTGTTCTGAATTTCACATGGAGGTAATATGGATATAGTGATATGTTACCAAATACCATTTTCTAAATTAAGATTAAAAAACATTTCCAAATGTTCATCCCTTGAGTTGAATTCACTAGAGTGGAATGAATACAGACGGTGTTCACGAAGCTTCTGAAGTATACATGTTATTTAGGTCAGCTTGGCTGAAGAGTATTTTTGCCTTCAGGATTTATTTTTCTGTATTAAGTGGTTATGCACAATCACTTTAATGATATAACGATATGTGCAAAGGTTTGATATACTGTCAGGAGTTAGAACCAAAAAAGCACCAAATCTGCATGTATATAGACAACTATCCTGAGACCAGAAGAGGGGGGAGAAGAAACAGATCAAATATTGTACTGAAACAGGAACCATGTATACTGTGGAATGTGTGTCCATTATACACACGAAATGCTAAATGGGTATAGATTTCTGAAGGTAAAAGTCCCCTCATTGTTTCAAGACCCCCCCTCCCCACACCACAGTGCATGCCTGAAACTGTGGATAGTACCGAACCCTATCTACACTATGCTTTTTCTTCTACATATGTATCTATGATAAAGTTTAATTTATAAATTAGGGGGGAAGCCGGGATGGCTCAGTGGATTAAGCGCTCATTTTGTAGCCCTGGGGACCAAAGATCGAATCCCGGCCCCCACCCATGCAGACCCATATGCTGAACTGGGGAGTGCCCCCAGTTCGGTTCTCACCGGGGTGAGACCCCGGCCCAGTTCCTGCCCTGTGCAGCCTCGCGCCCACCTGTGGAATAAAACTATGTGGAAAAACTGATGATGTACAACTATGGAGACTGTTCTGGGCCCTCCCCCTTCTCTCTGTCTCTCTCTGTCAAAAACAATAAAAATAAATCTTAAAAAAAAATTTATAAATTAGGCACAGTAGAGGTGAACAACAATAACTAATGATAAAATGGAACAATTATAACAATATACTGTAATAAAACTTAAGTGAATATAGTGTCTCTTTTCTTTGATAACTGAGATGGCTACTCAGTGACGAAGAGGCAACTTGCATCAACAGCGTGGAGACTCTGGACAAAAGGATGATTCCCATCCCAGGTGGAACTGAGGGACAGTGTGACATTTCATGATGCTACTTAGAATGGCACGCAATTTAAAACTTATGACTTATTTATTTTTTGAATTTTTCATTTAATATTTTTGGCCTATACAGGTTTGACAGCGGGTAATTGAAACCACACCAAGTGAACTTGCAAACTGAGAAAGGATCATTATGTTGTTTTTCCAAACTGTGAAAACTTGATAAACCTAATAGAAATTTTTATATTTACCTTTCAACTCATCACTATCTTTTTGTTTTTTAACAGAGAAGATAATAAATAAAAACTATTATAGAGTACCTTCCTTCTTCTTACATGATTGTGGTAGTAGATGAGACATTTCTGTTCTCCTTCCGAAATTTTTGGTATGGTAATAACATCAGGAGGTTGCTCACATTTTTCATACCCTTCCATTTTATTGTGTTAGTATGTGTGTCTCTTGTAGATGGAATATTCCTCCTGCTAGTGACTAACATACAAATGAACCCAGAGAGCTGTATATTTTCTTTGCAAACCAGCATTCTGTGCCACTTGGTCATTTGAGTACCATTCAGACTTTTAAAGATTTATTTTTATTGTTTTTAACAGAGGGAGAGAGAGAGAGACACAGAGACAGAGAGAAGGGGGAGGGTCCAGAACAATCTCTATAGTTGCACATTGTTGGTTTTTCCACATAGTTTCATTCCACAGGTGGGCGCAGGGCTGCACAGGGCAGGAACTGGGGGGGGGGGTCTCAACCCGGTGAGAATCAAACTGGGGGCACTCCCCAGTTCAGCACATGGGTCGGCGGCACGAGCCGGGGCCAGGATTTGATCCTCGGTCCCCGGGGCTGCAAAGTGAGCGCTTAACCCACTGAGCCATCCCGGCTTCCCCCCATTCAGACTTTTAGAAGAAAGCTTCCCTATCACGGCATAAGTAGACAAAGAAAGGAAGTACTTAGCTTTGGAAACAAAGTTGGTGTAAAAACAGTTCTCCACGGAGCACAGCAATGCAGTGAAATAGATGACTTTTTTAGGATGTCGGAGACGGGTGTGCTAGAGAGCTGACAGAAGAAAAAGCTGCAGTTCTTGCTCATGGGGTACTTTCTTTGTTAAAAGTCTTTTGCTCTCTTTTACACAAGATGTAATTTATCAGATCTTTTTATATCAGTGGGGAACTCAATTATCTGCACATCCATGGAACCTGACAGCTGTTAACAGTGTGGCATAACACTGCTGAACTTTCAGGGTAAGAAATATCATCCTATCGTTCCCCACTGAAACAACATCAGAAAATGTAGACAGGCTAAATAGAATTACCCAAAATGGAGCCCGCCTGAAATTCCAAGTCTCCCAGAGACAAAAGTACTATTCACCTCTTCTTCATTCTTGCGGCTGAAATTCATTTGCATCCACTGACATCCTTTAAGTTATTACCCTCCTGGGAAAGTCAGACCCCCACCTCCCCCCCCCCCTCCCGCCATAGAACACTTATAAACATTCAGCTGTGTCTGATCCGAACTATGTTGTTTGTAGTTCCCCTGACTCATATTTTAGTATCCCAGCAAAGAAAAATCACTGCCAAAAATATAGCAAATGTTTGCCATCTAGATTCTCTTGGTTTTAGGAACTTCCTGCAGCAATTTAAAATTTTTAAGTATCTACTTTAGGATTTAAAGGTCGTAATTCCAAATGTCGGGCTCTTATCTCACCCTTTACAATGATAAATCTAAGAGAGTTTCTTGTGTCCAGAGAAAATGCAAAACGGGAACTAGCAGGTTCTAAAACTTCAGCTACAGAGTAATTGATGGCTTTCTCTAAATATCTGTTAAAATCTTACTATAACAAATGCTAGGATTTTTTTTTAAGTAAAATTGTTTAGCAAGAAGAATTTAGCACTTTCAAAGCAGCCACATGGTCTGTTGCCCAGGACTCCCTTAAAGATTGTTTTGCTGAGGCTGTTCGACATCTGTCAGCATTTTCAGCATAAACCATCGGCTCAAAAAAATTCTTCAGGCTGAAACTTGAGACATCAGGTCCCAGCTCAAGACTTTTTATGTGTATTCAGGAAAAGAAGTTCAGCTGTTTTTAAGTTAGAGTATAGAGAAACAAATCTAATGTACCATTTCAAGACATACTCTTAGTTTATATGTAAGTAAAAGGAAAACAGACATCTACCCAACTAAAACGAATCGGAAACACCTAAACAACTTGATAGTCATGAAGTTTTCCTCACACTGTATTGCTGAAACAGGATGTCTTAATTGGAACGATAGTGACTGCATTCTTAGTAGGATGGCACATGGGACTCTGCCCAGCTTTAATTCCAGAGGTCAGAATGTGCCTACCTCTTGGCAGCTGAGGATGAACGGCTTAAGTGACAAATTCCAGTCCTTCAGCTTCACAGATCTTTGTATAGCCAGAGACTAATACAATAACCAGCCGCTTGCCAAGGGCATTGTGGTCCACTGGTGGATTGTGGTTTTGCACATCCTCCACATACATTATCTTGACATCTAAAATTACTTCTCAGAGTACAGCTGTGTGTGTGTGATACTGGACTTCATTCCACTGGATGATCCCATGTAGTCCACTTACAACAGGAATGCACTTTTGAACCGAAAACTGTCACTACAAATCTCACTGTGAGTGCAGGATTTCATGAAGAGTTCCAGTTTACTGGTTTGCAAGGATTTGCCTATGAAAGTAGAGTGATTGTGTCTTAAAACTGTTATTGCATTCATAATGGAAAAATCATTGCAATGAATGAGCTCCTGGTATTGATATTTTGAGTTGGCTATTTGTAATGTGAACATTTTTTTGTTCTTTTTTATATGAATGTTAATTGGAAATAGAAAGCCAAGGTCTGAGCAGCCCTTCAACATACCAGGCTGCTGTGCCAGGTGTCTATATTGTAGAATTTCTTTGAACTAAATAGTCCCTAAATCATTAGAGCATAACCCTCAGGGAAAAGCCAAACCAAAGCAAACAAACAAACAAACAAACAAAAAAACAAAAAAACCCTCAAAAACATATGAACAGTTAAAATGGTACTAAAAGGATTTTCTTCTCCATAGAGATAAGAAAATGCCCCAGTTTTTCTTTATTGATTTGTGCTTATTATACACTGACCTTAGAGCTTCAAAAGCTTAATTTCAGTTCTAGCTCTTCAACTTACATTTCATGGTCTTAGAAAAATTATGGAACCTTTTTGACTTAGTTTCTCCTAAAGACATAAGTCTACCTATGTTGCAAAATTGGTTAAAAGCTCAAAATGGGGAAGCTGGAATGGCTTAGTGGGTTAAGCACTCACTTTGCAGCCCCGGGAATGGGAACCAAGGATCAAATCCTGGCCCCGTCCCAGGCGGATCCATATACTGAAATGGGGTGTGCTTCCCATGCAGGATGGCCCCAGTTCAGTTCTTACCCCCTGGTTTGGCCCCTGGCTCGAGGGGGCGTGCCTCCCATGTGGGAGGTCCCCAGCCTAGTTCCCACCCTGTGCAGCCTCCGCTCACCTGTGTGGATAAAACCATGTCAAAAATTGATGATGTACAACTATGGAGACTGCTCTGGGTCCTCCTCCTTCTCTCTGACTCTATCAAAAACAATAAAATAAATCGTTTTTTAAAAGAGCTCAAAACAAGTTATATCAGTAAAATAATTTTCAAATTTTGTACCTCTACATTTATACAAAGCATATGTTTATATTTATACAAATAGTACATAGTATCACTACTAGCATCTAAAAAAACAAAATTTACATACAGTATATGAAACTCATATAAAATTTGGCAAAAAAAAATTGTTGGTAAGGATGTAAATTGCTTTTAGTATCAATCTCTGGTATCACTTACTCATAGCTTACAAAGTGTTTTGTATAGATCAATAACTATTCTGAATAGCTAATAACATCAATACATTGTGGTACTTAATAGGCATTTGTGTGTGTGTGTGTGTGTGTATGTGTGTGTGTGTGAAATGAAACATTTTGCTGTAGAATACTCTGAGGAGAAAAAGATTTCACACCAATCAGCTCAAATCTTTGTTATTTTAAACTGTACTAATCATAGGAAAGGGTATTTTTAAAAAACGTGGACTTTGATTTCCCTCAGTTTTTTTAGACCGGCTATCTTGACTTTCACACACCTAGAAATATTGAGGACAGTGTGAGAAGTGCTATTTTAAAGTCCTGATGGAGCTCACAAGAAAGATGAGAAACCCCTGGGAAGCAGAGGGTACACCTGTGGTGAGACCACAGCTGCCTCAGGGCACTTGCCATCGCCGAACCCATGAGTTCTGGGTTTACATAGTTCTACAGGAGCAGAAGAAAAGGCTCCAGCCAGAACAAGGTGGAAAATTGAAACCGAGACCTCCTGCAGTGAGTAGGACCCTCAAAGAAGTACACCTTCAATGAAATGGAAGATCAAGAAAAATCTACCTTCCATTAATGGGGGATAACAAGGATTATCTCAGCCTGGATTCTAGGTGGAAAGTGACAAAAATCTTCTTTGCAAATTCATTATTATAGGTTTTCTGTCGTGTGATTTGGGGTTTAAGTTTGTACCACTTGCATGGTCAAGCAGAATGAAAACTGAGAAATTACCTTAAAGTGGACTCAGGTTGGAAGCCATTCTGGGAGCCTGTAGAAACCGAAGTACTCAGTGGAGGTACACATCCTCACACTAAACTGAATAGGATTCACACAGATAAAGCCCAACTGAAAACCTATAAATATATGATCTGACATTTAAAGGAACACACAAAAAAGAAATCATAATTATGAGTGAGTCAAAAAAATAACAAATGATTTTGGACTGTGTTTAAAATGTTTAAAGAAATAAAAAAGCAAATCACAGACTTGAGAAAGGAACACGTATTTTTAAAGAAAATATATATTTTTAAAAGAACCAAATAGAATTTTTAGAAATGAAAAATGCAGTTATTGAAATTAAAACTTTATGAATAGATTAAACATCTGAAGAGAGACTAAGTAAAAATAGATTGTATGCAGTGGTATGCTGATTAATATTTACTAGCTAACTCTCCAGGATGTGGAAAAAGTCTTGTTATTGAAATATTTGTCAGTTTCCATGGTGTGTCCCCTCCTACTGTGGCTAATTCTAAACTACCAATGTGATGACAGTGAACACTGAATTGGGAAAAGATGCCCACAGCTGATTTTTGTATGCTAGTATGAGCCAGTTCCAATGCACAGCTGGATGTATAACTGAACTAATTTCCAGAATTCATCAGAGAGAGACAGAGAAATAGAAAATGTATGAGATATGAAGGGTAGCATGAGAAAGTCTAACATATGTATAATCATTATTCTAGAAAAGAGTGGGAGGCGACTAAAGTTTTTCCAGAATTGATATGTCATGAATTCTAAGATCTAAGAGCATCACAGATGACATGCTGATACAGATGTAATGAAGTTGCAGAACACCAAAGACAAAAAGACAATCCTAAAAGCAGGCAGAGAAAAAGGAGAGATCAATTTCCAAGGATTAAGAATTAAGACTTCTCCTTAAGAGCAACAATGGAAACCAGAAATAATGGAATAATCATCAAAGTACAGAGAGAAGCACTGCTAACCCAGAACTGTGTAACCTAATTAAACTATTATTTTCAAGTGAAGGCATAATAAAGATGTTTCAAACAATAAAAACAGAGTTTACCACAAATAGATGCACACACAAAAAAAACCTTATTTTTTTAAAAATATATTTTTATTTATTTATTTTTATTTTTGACAGAGAGAGAGAGAGAGATACAGAGACAGAGAGAGAACTGAACTGGGGGAGCTCCCAGTTCAGCATATGGTTCCGCACGGGCCGGGGCCGGGATTTGATCCCCGGCCCCTGGCGCTGCAAAGTGAGCGCTTAACCCACTGAGCCATCCCGGCTTCCCCCCCCAAAAAAACTTCTTAAAGAGCTAACTTTAGAAAAAGGAAAATGACCCAGAAGGAACATGGACAAAGAAATGGGTAAACATTTAGTTAAATCTAAACCAAGATAAAACAGCAATAATAATAATGTCTTGTAAGTTAAAGCCATGTGAAGAGTGAGTTTTATTTTCCTACAAATACTAAACAGTTTATTACACATTTAATTTAATGACATTACTACTTACATAAATAATGGAATAAACAACTGAATGAAGAAGGGAAAGCTCTTCCTTACAGTATAATTCTAATTTATACACTTAGAAGAGAAGATAAAAATAGAAAATCACCATTTGCAGAACACCGCAGTAGTAATTGTTTCTCTGAGGAGTCATCAGTGGATGCCAAAGTTGGTAGGATGTTTACATAGCCTCCAAATATCACCCAAAAGGTATACTTTGATTTCAATGAGGAAAAAAATAGAAACTTCACAGCCAAGAAACCTGACAGACATCATCCTGACCAAGTGATGGAAGTTCGCCTCTCTAGCAACAGGACAGGTTGCTATCATGTCTTCCAATTTAATGTGCTGAGAAGGACACACCACATTAATGTGTTTTTGTTTGTTTTGTTTGTTTGTTTGTTGTTGTTTTTAATATATTTTATTTATTTATTTATTTTTGACAGAGACAGAGACAGAGACAGAAACAGAGAGAGAACTGAACTGGGGGCACTCCCCAGTTCAGCACATGGGTCCGCACGGGCGGGGCCGAGATTCAATCCTTGGTCCCCGGCGCTGCAAAGCGAGCGCTTAACCCACTGAGCTATCCTGGCTTCCCCTTGGTTTGTTTTTTGACAAAAATGCATAACCTGAATTTGATAATGAGGAAATATCAGATAAACTCAAATTGAGAGACACTCTATTAATGCTCTTTAAAATTTCCTGACTGACATGGTTGTGTGATTTTATAGAATCTTAACATTTGAAAAATCTGGGTAAAAATACACAGGCATTCTTTGTATTAGTTTTGCAGGCTTTTTATAAGACTGAAATTATTTCAAGGTGAAATTTTTAAAGATAAATATATCGAAGATAGGTTTATGATAATTGCCCTCAGCCTCTCCTTTCTTCATCCTTCTCAGAAAGGCCATCAATTATTTACCTCCTCTCCCAGTTTTATCTGGAGACATCCGTGTGTGGCTTTAGCAGAAGGCACCACGTGCAAGGCTTAGAAGGACGGAAACAGTTTGAGTCTGAAGCACACGGTCTCCACTGTGTTCAATCAGCATGGTGGAAGCTATTAAAATGCCATCTTGTTCTCCCTCCCACTCCTCTGTCTTCCTCTACCTCCTTACTCCACATCCCAGACTGCCTTTAATCCTATTGGGAGGATATACAGGGAAAAAGAAAGAAAGAAAGAAAAAAATAATAACGAATGACTGTGTTTCTTGGCACATGAATAACAGTTTTCCTTTTGGGGCTTCAAGAATAAAAAATGAGGCTTTAAATCTTGCTAACTTATGCAAGTGTGTGTGTGTGTGTGTGTGTGTGTGTGTGTGTGAGAGAGAGAGAGAGAGCGAGAGCGAGAGACGCATGAGTATGTCAAAATGTAAACTATCATGGTGGAAAGAATAATTTTCAAAATCTAAGCAAAAGAAAGCATTATTTCAGAATAAGGTGTGTGAGAGGCCAGTGGGGAAGGACCAGCAGACAATTGTGTTTGGAGAGCTGGATGAGTTAGGAAATCCCCCTTTCACAGCTAACTCTGAAGAGATGAGCCTTTGTTGCCAAGATATGCTTATCAGAAGTCTAGGCTGTCTCACAGGATATGAGATTTGGGTTAGCTGTGTAAAATAGCTCTGCATTTTCACTTTTAGCCAAATCTCTGCAAAGCTCACTGTCTTCCCACCAGCGTGAAGCAGCAACCAGGGGCACAAAGCCTGACTCACAGCAGAGTAAATGCTGGCAGGAAGCCTGCCATCCAACCCTGCTATTGAGAAGGAGCCTCTTTCAGTTTGATGCATTGCTTCTCAGAAGAGAACCCCAGACTGCATTTCTTAAGATAAAATAAAGTGAAGTGAAAAGAGACTATTGCTATTGGTAATCCTCCTACTTTAAAAAAAAAAAAGAAAAAGTGGCAAAATTCCCATGGTCACCTTGACCCCCTTCTGGATCCAACAGGTTATGGACATGGGGCAAGAACAATCCACGAGTGGAGCCGGATGTGAACTCAGCACACACCTCTGGTGTGCTTCTTTCTGGAGCAGTCTGTGTTCCTCGAGCCAGCCCCCTCTGGGTACCCACTTGGCACAGTGAAATTCCACAAGGTTACCTCTCTGGTGATTCAGACAGAGCCTAGGGCATCACTGCATTTACATTAAAAATTAGATGGGCATCTGGACACCGCCCCCCCCCAGACACACATTTAATCACCATCAAGTTGGGCAGTTCCCTCTCTACGAGATGGACGCTGCTGGCTGATGGTGTTGATTTTGGCTGGAGGCCAGGTAGACCAGCCAGCCGTTGTGTAAGCACTGTCTGGGCTGCTTCGGGGCTAACTGCCCTCACAAGTCCTCTTGCTCTTCATTATTTTGCTGGCAAAGTTCTTACTATTATTAATTTAAAATTCTCAATCTGCATTTTCTATACTGTAAGATAGTGAAATTCGGAGAATAGTAAGTAGGCCTGTTAAATCTTTGAGATGTTTTGGTCCTCATGTCTATAATCTGGGATTAGGGTTTTAAATTAGGGTTGTAAATGTGCTTGTTTGGACCAGAATTTAGGGCTTGGAGGTTAGTAACAAAACTGTTCTGCTGTGCTGTTTTATAGACTTCTGGTGTATGTGTGCCTTTTTATTTTTTGCTCATCATATGATCTATTTAGAAAAATTAAAGGTAAAAACACTAAGTAGCTCTTGGCAGAGGGTCAAAACCAGCATTGCAAGGAAGGTATTTAAAAGTATTTTAAGTGTGGCTATTTGTATAAGCAATAACTGAACATTTCTTATGACTACGGTGGACTATTTTCACAGTCTTTCATGGAAATATTTCTAGACGATTTCTGTGGCTCTTTTCCTTGAGCTCATTTATTTGCTTTCGCTTCAGAACAGAGCATTTTAATGAGCAGTTTTATGAGCCTAACCTGCGTTCTGCAGCTCCGCATGACTGGGTTCCTGTTACACGTAACCTTTGCCCTATTTTCCATTAAAACACAAGACTTTCCTATAATCAACTTCGTACTAAAACCTTGAAGGGAAAAGAAGGCAATAGATACTTCAGTCTGCTATTCAGCCCTCTACAGCTAATATGGTTTGGAATATTTGTTTCCTTATAGTTTTAAAAATTAAATATATTAATATTTTAACCACAAATTCCTTTCTTTTCTAAAATGTTTAATGCCATCACCTGTTTTGTACCTTTAGCACCTCCCTCTCAGGAGATAACTCATTTAGCTGTCTTTGCACCATTGAGGAAGGTACAAAAGGCAAGACAAACTCTAAATCATTTTAGAAATATGAGCTTTCACAGAAAAATAAACTGCATAGTTTTCTCAATTTTATAGACAATTGCCAGTGTCAGGAAGTTCTTTCTTATGGCAAAGTTAAATACCAATCTGATACATCTGATTTCTTCTCTTTGTGTTTTAATTTTAATGTAGAACAACTATTTTCCATTTTATACATAGTATCTTAGGTATTTTTCTGTGCAAGAAATTTCTTTTCTGTAATCTGAAAAATCCAAATTTGTTTAATTTTTCTTCCAGGCCCACTTCCAGTGTTTTAATCAGTTTTACTGATATCTGCTAACCATTCAAGTTGTCCCTTTCATTTGAGCAGTGCTGCCCCTCGCAGGATACAGAGCCCCTGGAAGGACTGAGGCAGCACCAGGGACAATGGAGCCATTGTTGTGGGGGTACTCAGCTCCCTCCCCCGTCACGCATTCCAGCCATGTTTGCCTTTTAAAAGCTACACTGTGGATTTAAGGTAGTCTGCGGTTCCTTATAACACCTAGATCTCTTTCTGCCCTGTTTTCTTCAGCCAATCTGCCCTCGTTTTATAATCTTATTTACTTTTTCTTTTTAGGACAAGGAGGGTACTCTTTAAAACAGAGTGAAGTAAGTTTAGGGCAAATAAAAGGAAATCTACTTCACATAGCAGGTTATAAACTTAAGGAACTCATTAGTCCCAAATGGTGGTACTGGCAGGAAATGTAAATGAATTCAAAAACCTCTTAGCCAAATTTATGAATGAGAACCAGAAATGGCTACTAAGAAAACCGGGGCTATGCCTGGTGTTTACAGATGAAATCAGAGTTGCTCCAAGCCCTCCCACAGGAGGTCTCTTCCGCTGGGTCCAGAGGGCTGGCTGTGGGGCTGGCGGTCTCTCCTCAGGCTCCCCAAGGTCCAGAAGGACCCTTGAAGCCTGTCCTGGGATAGGCAACTTTTTAAAATAAAGACTAGAAGGAAGTTTTATAACTTTTGCTTTACCGTTTAACCATCTGCCCACCACAGTGCCAATTATGACTGTCAGTTAGGGAATGGTGACGTCTGTGCAGTGGAAACTAGCTGAGATCACATTTGGACCTTGAAGCATAGATACTTTCTTTTATGTAAAGTCAGGCCCTTCTTTTTCCTGGGAATTTTCAGGCCTGAGACCCTCAATAGCATTTTCACTGCCCCCTGTGCTCAGTCTACCCTCAGTAGAATCTTCGTCCCCTGGCCCCTCTGCTTTTCCCAGATCTAGCTCTCCTTCCTGCAGTTCTCAACCTTGGACACGTTAAAAAATACAGCTGCTCTAGGCTATGGCCCAGACCAAGTAAATCCCATTCCCTGTGGGGTGGGGCCAAGATTCGGTATTCAGAATCATCCCCGGCTATTCCCAGTAGCCACGCTGACAGACTGGCCTGGCAGCTAGTGTTGCGTTCTTTCCTCAGCCTCTGCTCATCATCTCAGTGCTGACGAAGCAGCACTCCCATGTGAAGTGTTTGTTCGTGATTGTGGGGAAGCTCACAGCACCAGGCACCCATGCTGGGTCTTTGTGAAGGTTTCTCTGTGCTTCCAACTCTGAACTTCTAGTAAAAGAAAACTTGGTAAAATCTGGCCCCTTGCACATTCACAATACCTGACTCTAAAGGTCCTGGGCCTTCTCGCACTCACTTCCTCGTTGACTAACCTAGCACCTGCTCCAAAGTGTGTCTTCCCTCACATCAGTCCTTCACTTTCCTTCTAGGCCTGCACACCACTTTTCTTTGGGAGAACGTAGAGTCCCACCCATCAGGAGCTAAGGGAGCTAATACCTTTGTCTCCAATTCTTCTCCCATTCT
This sequence comes from Craseonycteris thonglongyai, assembly GCA_004027555.1. Classification (NCBI taxonomy): domain Eukaryota; kingdom Metazoa; phylum Chordata; class Mammalia; order Chiroptera; family Craseonycteridae; genus Craseonycteris; species Craseonycteris thonglongyai. The sequence continues at coordinate 65,143 of PVKE010001339.1, forward strand.
CTGCTTATTCCTTCTTTAAATCTTCAAGAAGAAAAATTTGGAATGCCAGGATAGCTCAGTGGTTGAACACTTGCCTCACAATTGTAAGGTCTGGGGTTCGATTCCCAGCTCCAGTCCCGGCCCATTGCAAACCCGTATGCTGAACTGCATTGCAGCTGGTATCTGCCTGATGGCATGACAATGAAGGTTCCGGCCTTTCATATGGGAAGCTCCCGGTTTGATTCCCACCCCACACAGACCCACATCCACCTTGTGGAATGAAACCATGTCACAACTAATGGTATACCATATGGAAACTGCTCTGGGCCCTCCCCCCTTTCTCTCTCTCTCTCTCTGTCTGTCTCTTTATCCTTTCCTCAAACAGTATAATAAATCTTAAAAAAAAAAAAAAAAAATTCCACTGCCATTTGTTTAACACTAGAGAGTACTGATCATGTGCAATGCATTAAAATATAGTGCAAAAGATCTATTAGAAAGCAATTAACAGTAATTTATGGGAAAATGAAAATTTTCAGGAAGAAGAAACATTTAAATAAGCCATGAGTATGGAGGAAGGAGAGATTAATGCTGATTTTCTCACCAGGGAAGGTTATCACATAGGCCGTGACATTTAGGCCAGGCCTTGGATAACAGAAAGACTTTAGCAGTAAGATAATAGGCAGAAAGGCATTTGAACTCAAGGGGCAGCATAGCCAGACACACCAAGCTGTGATGTACATGGTTTGATCTGGGAGGAGTGATTGGCCAGGTGTGGCTGGAATATGGCATAGAACATGAATCTAAATATTTCTCCTTCACCAACGCATTGAATCTCATTTATTTTTTACATTATGTAAAATTTCATATACACAACTTTTTCTGGTGTCTTTGCACTTTTGTCTCATGGCTCCTTTTTTGACTTCATATATACATTTTTCCTGCCTTATAGCAAACATTTTGACCCTGTTATCTTGATACATACCATGCCACTTTCTTTATTTCTCTGCCAAACTTTTTTTTTTTCCTGCCAATCTCTCGAAGTGTAACTTATAGGTTCCTTCACTCCCCTTTCTACATTTCCCACCTCACCCTCCTTATTCAGTTTCTGGACTCCCCCCATCCCACCCCACCCCTGTGTCACCCCCCACCACCACAGAAAGGGCTCTGTCTGCTATGGATTCCCAAATCACTCCAACAAAATCATTGGTCACTTTTCATTCTCTTTGCCTTCTTAACAATATCTGGCACTGTTGATGACAGCATTTTTCTTGAAAGGTTATTTTTTATCTGTAGTAGCTGGGATGTTTCATGACCTTTGAACCCCTCCCACCTCTCTTCCTCAGCGGGCCCTTCTTGCGCCTCCTTAACTGTGGATATCCCAAAACACTTTCCTCCTTCCTTTGCTGGTTTCATTCCATTATTTATGGCTGCTACTTTTGGAATGTACATCTTTGTCCAGTCAATCTTATTTTCTTTCTTTCTTTTTTTTTTTTTAAAGATTTATCTTATTGTTTTTGACAGAGAGAGACAGAGGGAGACAGAGAGAGAAGGGGAGGGCCCAGAGCAGTCTCCCTAGTTGCACATCATCAGTTTTTGACATATTTTCATTCCACGGATGGGGTGGGGCCACCCAGAGCAAGAACCAGGCTGGGGGCCTCCTGCATGGGGGGCACACCCCTACGAGCCAGGGGCCTCTCACATGGGAAGCATGCCCTGGGCAGGAGCCAAACTGAGGGCCTCCCATGTGGAAAGCTTGCCCCAGCATATGGGTCTGCCCAGGCTGAGGCCAGGATTTGATCCTCGGACCCTGGGGCTGCAAGATGAGTGCTCAACCTGCTGAGCCATCTTGGCATTCCCCAATCGTATTTTTAATACCAGTAGTTTCAACATTTTCAGTATGTCTTATTTTTATCTTCATAAGTTTCTATTTTTTGCCTAAAGTTTTCCTGAATTGAGATGAGCTTCTTTACATTTTAGTTTATTCTTAATTGGGAATGAGTATTTACAAAGTCAGAAGTTCAGTTTTTGGCAACTGTGAATGTAGCTTTTCAGTTTGGGGCCATGTACCTGCTGTCTGTCTGGTGATTCAGACAGATGTGCTCAGCACTATCGCCAAAAATGTTCAGGTTTTGAATATTGGAAATGAGATTTGCAACAGCTCAACCTGGCAAAGTTCTTATTATTTACTCTCATCTCTCCTTTTTTACAGAAATTAAACTTTATTTTCTAAAACAGTTTTTTTTTATGTTTGGTTTTAAATCTAGATTATCTGGTAAAACCATTGGGTGCTAGAATGCCTGACAAAGGTGTGCTATCTAATTCATGTGCAGGGATGGCTGAAAGCTACCTTGAGACTGTTGAAGCATTATGCAGTTAATGCAGATGACAGCTTTATCAGCTACAGTATTCAGTGGACCTTGGAGAAATTTAAAACCTTTCACTATGGCTGCTTCTTTAAAGGCTTCTTTTCCCCTATACTCTTGAAAGAAGTGATCATTCTACCCATAGAACCTTACCATTGTGTTTCTAAATTATTGCATTCTTTTCTCTTGTTTTTTACTAAGATGTTTTTGCACGTAAAACAAGTGATGTTGTATTTTTCAGCTTGATTTTATCTTCTAAGATTTATCTACTTTATAATATAAGGAAGAAAAGTAAGTTAAAGCCACTGCATTCTTATGCTATTTATCTATTATGACCTCCCCATACTGCTTTCATAATACTTGAATTTTATTACCTCTCTTTTTCTAGAATTTTATACTCTTCCATGTAAATATTTTTGAAGGAAAAACAACTGACGGATTTTGTTTTTTAATATTTATTTTTTCTTGCATATCTCTATCTTTCAATCTTTAGAACAAGACTCAGTTTTTTATTGCATAAACCTTATAACCCCTTAATACCCTGATTCTAGAATAAATGCTAAACAAATAGTAGGATGACTGTAAGAATTTAAAATTTAAAATATCTGGATTTATGCATTTTTAGATAATAAAAAGACAATTCCTAAGGCATAGATTAGTTTTATGAGCTTGATCATCCCCCCCCCCGCCCCCCCTACTAATCTTTAGGTGTTACCTTCTTACAAATGAAACTACTGGGATTTGTGATGTTTGAGTATGTGAGTATGTAAGCATTTGTGATAACGCCGATGTTATGGAATTAGCAGCAACAAAATAATCAGTCTGATCAAAGAAGAACCTTTGTCATGATGATCAACATCATGAAGAATTGATTTGGGTACTTAAGGCATTCCTCATAGGACTATATTTGGTCATCCTGGTAATATTTGGGAATATGTGTTTTATTTCATGGTATTTGTAGATCACTTTTGCTGGTGGGATGAGCATCAAACCCAGCCTAACCAAGAAAGGAGAAGAGGTAATATGTAGTAGTTAAGAAGTTTCATTCTACAATTAGGATAACTGTTGAATCTCTGATCTACACCACTTAACTAGGTGACTTTAAGCAAGTGAATTAACTTCTATGGGACTCAGGCTGCTCATTTGTAAAATAATAATAATAATAATAATAATAATAATAATAATAATAATATCTACCTCATAAAGTTGTTGTAAGATTAAATGGGTTAATACATATAAATCAACTTAAAAATGACCTGAGATTTTACTGTCATTTAGTGAAATTATTTATTTCTAATCATAATTTTCAGTGTGGAAATGTTTCCATATGGTGGAAGTTGGTCTATCAATTTTGTTGAAGAGAAAAAGAAAAATAAAGTCTATTAACTAGTCTATATAGTAATATACTAAGAATGCATCAGTTTAGTAATGATATCCCTAAGAATCTTTTTAGTCATATGGCTCTCCCCTTTTTGCTGAGATTAACTATGAATTTGCACCAATCATTGTGATCTCTGACTTCCAGAAATTTTCCTTTTGGTTAGTGAAATGGTCATTTTTATACCTAACTAAGATACAAGACAACGATGGGATGTCTAAACTAAATGTTCAGATGCAAGGAATGAGTGTTGTGTTTTAGCTGCGATATTCAAAGTGGTATCCCAGTCACTCTAAACTATGAAGGATGAATAGGTGGAGTTGTGGCCCAGGACAGCTTTGAATGTGGCCCAACACAAATTCCTGAACTTCCTTAAAACAGGAGATATTTTTGCAATCTTTTTTTTTTTTGGCTTATTAGCTATTGCTAGTGTATTTTATGTGTGGCCCAAGATAATTCTTCCAATGTGGCCCAGGGAAACCAAAAGTTGGCTACGCCAGCCTTAGGGAATACCGTGAAATAAAGGTAATCATTAGGGTGGGATGAACGTAACTCACATCATAGCCCTCCCTGATCTTCCACTTCTCTGAATTCTTACAGCACCTATAAAGTCCACTAAGCAATGTAACAATGACTCAGATACTGTCTTATAATATATAGTAAGACTGTATATTAAGCAGTGTTCTTCAGAGAAAGAACCAATAGGGTATGTGTGTGTGATTTTTTTTAAGATTAATTTTTTTTAAAGATTTATTTTATTGTTTTTGACAAAGACAGACAGACAGACAAAGACAGAGAGAGAGAGAGAGAGAGAGAGAAAGAGAGAGAGAGAGAGAGAATGAGAAGAGCCCAAAGCAGTCTCCATGGTTGTACGTCATCAGTTTTAGACATGGGTTCATTCCCCACAGGTGGGAAGGGGTCTGCATAGGGTGGGAACTGGGCTGGGGGCCTCCCACATGGGAGGCATGCCCCCTTGAGCCAGGGGCTGAACTAGGGAAGGGTGGGAGGGCAAGAACCAAACTGGGGGCCTCCCATACGGGAAGCACAATCCAGTTCAGCATATGGGTCCACATGAGCTGGGGCCGGGATTCAATTCTCGTTCCCTGCAGCTGCAAAGAGACCACTTAACCCGTTGAGCCATCCTGGCTTTTTCATGTGTGTGATATTTATAAGAAATAGGCACACATAATTATTGAGGCTGACAAGTCCAAAATCTGTAGGGTGGGCTGGCTGACTGGAGGCCCAAAATAGCCAATGTTCCAGTTTGAGCCCAAAGGTACTGTGCTATAGAAGTCTGAAGGCAGTCTGCTGGGGAACTCTCTCTTACTGGGAAATTTTAGTCTTTTTGTTTTATTCAGGTCTTCAACTAATTGCATAAGGCCTACCCACATTAGGGAAATTAAATGTTAATTTCATCCATAACTCTCACAGAAACACCCAGAATAATGTCTATACCAAATATCTGGATAATTCCATAGCCAAGCCAAGTTGACACATAATATTAACCATCAGAGGTTGTTTTTATGTTTACCCTTATTATATCTATTCCCATTGTCTATAGAATTTTTTTCTTTAGAAATAGTCCAGTTCCTGTTTTGTTATTTTGTTTTTTCACTAAATAAGGAATTTGTAACAGTTGATACTAATGCCAGTTGTTTTTAGGAAAAAAGTTTTCTTTATAACAATGTTAAATTTTAAACAAACACAGATATTTTTCCCAATTGTCAATACTTGAAAAATCATTTTGGCTCTTTCAAAATTACTAATATTATCTAAAACCCAAAATGGTGGTGATGGGAGTGGTTATTTTTAAAGAAACCATTTAAATTCTTCTAGTTAGACCATTATCTAAATGAAAGGTATGTAGATTTTATGGTATGCAAACTCATTGTATAAAGATTGACATTTAAAAAAAAAAATATCAATGATTTTAGAAAAATTCTCAGTAAGATTGCTTGAATACCAATATTTGATAATGTCTCAAAATATTTGATATATGTATCTTTCATATTTATGACATTTTCTGTTATATAAAGCAATACAGGTCTTTTAATACATGAAAAGCTATATTGGAATTGTTATAACTTCTAGGAGGATCTCAGGACAGAGTACATAAGTTTTCAGATTTCTCTAAGAATCCTCTTGCTCACATTTTTTGTTTTTGTTGTTGTTTTTGCAGTTGCAGATAAAAACAACTGTTTCAATGCATCTTAAAAGCAAATGCAATGACTGCCCGTTATACAAGAGAGGTTCTCTCACCCCTTGTTTCTCCAAATTTTAATTATATGCTCTCATAACCCAAGGTATTTATTAGAGACCTAGACATATGCTGACATCACATAGAAATATATTCTGTTAGGCATCAATTAGACTGAATAAGAGTTTTAAAAAAATAGAGCTACCTCAGAATTAAGATAGGTTTGTTATTATTATTGTTGTTTTTAATCAAATATATATATCTTTAAAAGCCTGAGGGTTTTGTTTAATAGCTGTTTAATTTCTTATTAATCTTACAAAGTTTTGTAGTGTTCATTTAGAGATGAAAAGAGATTAAAGTCTGTAGGGAGAATGAAAGGGTAATAACAAATAAAGGAAGAGTCAAGAAAGAATAGACATGAAAATAAATAACATAAGCAGATAAAGTGGAGTCCTGCATGCTGACTTAGTGGATATCCACTGGATAACCTGGATCAGATTGGGCTCAGTGTTTTCTCCTTTATTCTAGATGTTTCCTATAGATTGGAGATACAAACTAGTGGCCCTTTTGCTTCCCTGCATTTTGACCACAATCACACCTCAAATCTGTAGACCTCCTCAGACAAAGTCATCAAGATCTTTACATCAATTAAAATACATTGTGGATGCAGATAGTTATTTATCTGCCTAGGCAAAATGAGGCTATATAGGGAGAAATCACTTCTAGTAATCCAGGAAATCATACCCATAGCAACACCCCAGTTATCTGGAGCGCAGCCTCTTGGGTTCATTCTGAAATAGAAACCTAGTCCCTCAGGAAGTGGCATGGGTTGATTTTTCCTTCATTTATGCAACAATATTTTTGAAGCTCATGCTCTATGTAGAGTACTGTGCTAAGCACAAGGGATAAAACAATGGGCATATCCCTTCAGTCCCAGTGTTTGAAGCGCACCATGCCAGAGCTCATCCACTACAGCATATCCGTCGACTCACTGACTCATCTCACAGTGTCCTCCTGCCAGAGGATAAGCTCACAAGCCAGGCCTGCCTTTCTGGTCTTCCTTTGCATCTCACACAGTTCATCTGAGACACCAAAAAAATACTATTGTATTAATCAGTGAAATACTTGTCACAAATTGCCAGACTACAGCCCATACTACCCTCAAAGACTTTCTTTCTGGAGCACATTTATCCTACAGTTTTTTACAAGTTTGTTTGCCTGCCTGTCTCTGCAAATCAGAAGTGAGTGGCTGGGAGTGGAAAAGACTTTTCAGTGAAAACATGTTCTGTGATGCAGGGTTGGACAATTCAAAGCTACATTACCATGGTAACAGTATTTTCATAATGACAACCTGATTCATCAAAAAAAGTTAAATGATATTTTTCACTGTGTGTTTTTTTTTTAAGATTCATTTTATTGTTTTTGACAGAGAGAGAGAGACAGAGACAGAGAGAAGGGAGAGGGCCTACAGCAGTCTCCACAGCTGCACATCATCAGTTTTCGATATAGTTTTGTTCCATATAGGTGGGCTGGGGGCCATGCAGGGCAGGAACATGGGAAGCTTGTGCTGGCGAGAACTGAAATGGGGGCCAAACCCCAGATCAGCATATGGGTTTGCACAGGCCGGGGACAGGATTCAATCCTCAGACCTCAGGGCTGCAAAGCGAGCGCTCAACCCACTGAGTCATCTTGGCATCCCCCACTCTTTGTTTACATAGTGGAAATGGTATTAAAAAAGCTGTGGTACATCTATACAATGGGATATTACTCAACGATAAGATGAAATTCTGCCATTTGCAACAACATGGATGGAACTTGAGATCATCATGCTAAGTGAAATGAGGCAGACAGAAAAAGCAAAGAACCACGTGTATGGAATATGAAACTGAAAGCAACAAAGAAAGAAACTCTCATGGACACAGTCAATAGTTCAATGGTTGCCTGAGGATAAGCAGGGACAGGTTGGGAGAGGAGGGAGAGGGAGCTAAATACATGGTGATGGCAAGAGTTGTACACCTGGAACCTATGTAATTATTACTAACCAATGTAACTCTAATACGTTTAACCATAAAAGGAAGGAAAAAAAAAAAAAGAAAAGTCATGAAAGGGTAAATACTTGGAAGATTTAAATGGCAAGTTGGTAGCTAAAAGTAATAATAATAATAATAATAATAATAATAATAATAAAAAGATGTTTGAGAGAGGGCAAACATTGGTTATCTGTAAAAATCACTTTGTTTAGATCTGTAGGTGACCGTCGGGTGCTTCCCAGGGGTGAGAAGCAGCCAAGCCCTCTTTAGCGCTAGTGCATGTGTGAGTACATATTAGTGCCAGCATGTTTTGGAATTCTATCAAAGTCTGCAACTTTAAAGAGGTGCAGTCATGAGTCTTGGTTAGATAGTTTCAGTGAGCCCCAGAGAAGCCTATGACACAATGAAACAAGAGATTTAAGGAAAGGAAGGTGACCAAAACAAAACACACGAAAAGTAGACACCCTGGTCAAGTCAAGAGCTCCTGTATTGGATGTGTTGAGGTTGGGTGGGATTTATTTCTGACTTGCTGCATTCTTTCACCTCTTAAAGAATTACATATTTAGGAGAAAGCTTTTCAATTAAAATTTTATAAAAGAGCTTGTTTCTTGAATACTGTGCAAATAATTTCATAAGAAAGTTATATTAATTTTTATAAACAATTTCACATGTACAGTGCTGAGTTGTTAGTTTTTGATTGTTTATATTGCATTAGATTTCTCAAAAGCTATTAGAATAAAAATGCAATAGGAAGGCCTGGTCATTCTGTTTTTCAGAAGAAAGCTGGTTTTCACAATATTATTCACATTTTGTAAACAGGTTCAATGAACCTGCACTTAAAAGGTTAAATGTTTGCAGGCCATTCTTCTTTGCCTCAAAGATCAGAGACAAATTACTATTTTTATTTTACATTCTCTTGATGAGGATAATGATAAACAGCTGTCACTTCAGTGCTTAGACTGCAAAGAATCTTATTGAAATCCTATAATTTAAACAAAGAAAAAATACATAGTCGTACACAGTATACATACAGAAAAGAGCAGAGAGAGAATTTGGTTAGAACTGGGGTTAGAGCAAAGAGAGCATTTGCTGTCTGCAATTACTCAGTTAAAAATTCCATGTACAGTTTTTTCTCATTTATTTAAGACCTATTAGAAGGGGCAATTATTTCTCCTTTCTAAAATCAGAAAAGAAATTAGATTTTCATTCTGAATTCTGTGATTTTTCCATCATGTCCCTGGTATTATCAGAATATAATATTTACATGTGACTATAAAGAGAATTTCTAATTGTTTCATTGATTATTCTGGAACAGTTCCTTTTCTTGCAGTGTTGTGAATTAAACTGTTCAGTGTTCTCCACTCACTCTGACACTTAATTGCATCTGGTTTCAAAAAGTGAAAGTGAGGGTATTTGCATATTTTGATATGCCAAAAGTAAAGCAAGTAAATGCTAAGAATAGTGTGAAATGGGGAGTTCGATGTACCTACATTAAAATATGAGTGGTGATATAATTTTCCCGGTGTTTCATATTTTTAGAGGTTCTTTTAGCAAATACTGTTTGTTCTGCTTTTCTCTTTTGGATCAATCATTTATTTTTTATAAATGTCAGTATTTGAATGTCATCTTTTCCTAGAAACTCATTTTACATATATTATTTTGTATATCATGCTAACTTGATATATTATGGATGTTTCACTGTTAAACAATGATTCTTGATTTATACCTCAGGAGAAAGAGAAATTGGTTTAACATCATATTCATCCTACATTGAATACAGCTGCTCTCAGAGTCTCAACACACTTTTCTGTAGGTTGACAAGATGGTACCCAGCTCCTGAGGTTGTGGTGTGGGTTTTCTATGTAAAGTACTTATCACAGTTCCTAGAACAAAATACAGTAGACTCTCCGTTAACCGGAACTCAATTGAGTTCCGGTTAACGGAGAGTCTACTTACATTTATCCAGCATCTACCAATCCCCATGGGTGCTGCTTAATGACAGTCTACTTTGGATGTTTCAGGGAGAATTAGTATGTTGATGTTGAAATACCATCAACTCCTACTGTTAAATACAACAGCAAAATCCTGGTATGTTTCAGTTCAGATCAGAGGGACAGTGAGTTTTGTTGTATCCATTATGGAGGTTTATATTGCTTTATATAAAAGACATTTCCCTCACAAAGCTGCGGGCCATCTGTTCTCACTTATATACATAATTTCATGATCACTTTATCATCCTCACTATTATCAAGGAGTAGGGGATCCTAGCTCATCAACTTGGGGTTTCTCTCATCCCTACTTGCTCTAACAATTAGGAACTCTTGGAGACCCTGAAATGCACTGGGGCAGCTTCCTTGATTTAGGTAAATCCCTTCACAGTACTAACTCCACCTTCTCCTCCTCCTCCCATGCATCAAGCTCTGTGCTAGGTACTGAGAAGAGGGAGAAAACCAAGACCCTAGAGTCTAACAGGGGGGGAAAAACAAAACTAGGCTGGATATCAAATCAGAAAAGTGAGTACAAGGCACAGATAAAATACAGAAGGGGGAATGGTGGAGGGTCTGAGGGTCATCAGAAGCTTGTCTAGAAGAGGTGATTGTGGAGCAGCGCTTTGTAAGGTGAAAAGTCTTCACAGGTGGGAGGAGGGGGTCCTAAGGGGACTGGCTTGCAAAAAAACATGGCATAAAATTATACAGTTTGCCATCTTTATACTGCTTGAATTGAAAATGTTTCATGTTCAAATTTTTCATTTAAAATTTTCGTAACGTGAACTCTTATTCATGAATATTCAGAAAGGAGAGGGAGAACTAACATTTGTTGAGCACCCATGAGGCCCTTGGTTGGGTCATGCCATATGAGTTACCTCATTTAGTTTCCAAAAGTTTTTTGGGAAGTATATCCCCGTTTTCAAGACAGGGAAGCTGAGTCTCAGTTACCTTAAGTAACTACAGTGTGACCACACAACCAGTGTGTGATAGAGCCTGAATTTGAACCTAAAATTTTTACTTTCAAGTACAATATCCTCAAAATGATATTGCAGTTACCACTGATTCTTAGAATTTAGGCTCAGTGTGGAGCACATTTGCAGTGGAGTTTTGGCCCTGGAAAGATGTGTGGAAGCATGCTATGGCTGACCTTTCTTCAATAACTTTACCACTTTATGGCTTTAGCTTTTTACCTATTATCCCATATCCTATTGTGTTTAGATCACAAAGTAATAAATGAAGAACTCCAAAAGATGTGATTTAATTCTTTCTTTCAGTGACCAAAGACTATTGAAATAGAAACAGTATAAGGAAACAACTGTCATTTTTGAAACTTCCAATCCTCTACCTTGATGTAGTAGCAGCAAGAGCCTCAGAAATGTCTTTAAAGTATCACCCTGAGACAGAGGTCATTCTCTCAGGATTGGAAAATGACTGTTGTTTTAGAGTGAGCACAGATTATTTTAATATTTTTTCAAAGTGTTGGATATTTCTGAGCAAGAGAGGCTTATATAAATGATTAGAACCAATTTCTTTCTTTGTTACTGTTGATTTTGTGGCCTTCAAATATGCTCTCACATATGCTTATTGATTCAAAAGAAAAGCTTGTCATTTATAAATTCACTTAAGCTATATAGCACACTGCTTTTCCTAGAAGTGATTGGATGATTGAAAGCCTGACAGATCAAAGTATGTACATTTCTAAAGGAAAGTATTTATGTCCACATTGGAAGCAATAAATTATCCCCGTCCCACCCCCTCTTTTTTTTTTGAATTTGTAATTAAATGCTAGAAAGTAGCCAGACCACTAACAATATTTGTATCATGTTCTGGGACTTACATAGTTCAACCTGACTTGAAATGGAGACCATTTGTTCTAAATTGATTTCATTGCCAAGCCAATAGGTCAGCCTTTAATGATGAAGATGCCATTCCAGCCCAGCCTCTGGTGGATAAGCCAAAATTAATTAACTCAAGTCCCATAGTATAGAAAACAGATGCTTCTCTCATGTTGCACAAACAAATTCTTCGAGTATAGATGTGTTCTGTTTTATTCAAAGAATAACAAGTTGGAAGTTAAAACTGTAAGTTTTTCACAATGGAGCCTGCCTTTGGTAGTGATGACAGAAGCATGAATTTACATAACAAATTCCAGCAAGTGCATGGAAAAATGAATTATCTTCTATATCTCTTACTTTGGCTTCAGGCCAGGCCTAGGAGATTTAGTTCTAAATCTGGGTTGATCCAAATGCTGATCCATTTCAGAGTGGACCTAGAAGTTCCCGAACAAAATCAAGGTCGTTTCTAATCTACAGAGTCCCATGAGACTTCTCCCAGAGGTTTATATCTGTACACATGTTTGGATTCTGTTCTTTGGCTAGCTTGCAAATGGCTTAAGATTAGATTGTTTTCTAGAGGGATTTTGTTAGGCGCACTGTTTTTGTGGTTATTCATCTCAGCATTGACTCAGAATTAGAACACTTGCTTTTTCTAGATTGTGGCAGGTAACAAGTAGAAAAAATGATTGCATGGCTCCTTTCTCTTTTCAGAATTAAGGGATGTGCGATAAGGATGTTACCATCTAGTAGTATAACTCCAATACAGTAAATGAAAGTTGATTATCTGATAGTGTCTGCTGTTTTTATTCTTCTCAATGAATGTGACATAATTCATGTTTTCTTTCCTCTCTGTTAGACTGAAAATGATGAGAATGGTCAAGCAGAAAACTTTTCCATGGACCCTCAATTGGAGAGGCAGGTGGAGACCATTCGCAACCTTGTCGACTCCTACATGTCAATCATCAACAAATGTATCCGAGACCTAATTCCAAAAACAATAATGCACCTGATGATTAATAATGTAAGTGATTATGAACCCTCTCACTTTGACTTTGAACCTTTCCTAGTGTAGAAATTGCTCACATTCTCTTTAATCTCCTTGTGATAGTTTCTGAATGGTTGAAATATCTATGACTCAGGTTTGTCATTTGCCATTGCAAGTAGTAAGTGACTGAGCAGTGAAAGAGAACTTAGGAAAGAAAACATAAAACTTCTAGCTATTGTAACTGGCCTTCCCTATTGACTATGTCCTCTAGAAAGGTGTGACTTTGCTTACAGTAAAGTGGAGCCTAGCTATGATCAGGGTATAAATTAGTTGCAAAGTCAGAAATTAAACTAGATACACACACACACACACGATCATTCTCACTTTCTAAAGCTTTGGAATGCTATTTTAACCTGAGAAAGGGCTTTGTGTCCTATTTTCTTCAGTACAAAGTCAGTCAACTTGCCTTTTCTAAAGTGAGTATGATATAGCCATAAATCTCAAAGTGCCCTGCTGGAATAGCCATCAGCTGATATATAGCATTAGAGTTTCTTCCTTTTCACAGTTATGTTTATAGTAGTCGGGACATGATACTTAAATTACATAGTCTGGTTGGGGTCTTTTGGTAGCTACTTTGTTAAAGTACAAATGATACCACACATTATTTCAGAAATTGCCTTTTAAATAAAATAAACAACAATGGGGCATTTAATAGCAGGCTTTTCTGACTATTGAAAAGTGGGACACCAACTATTTTATTTATGCTTGTCTTGTGAGGACTCCTTTTTATTTAAACCAATGATACATTCTGAGCATTTGCTTGTAGCAAATAAAAATTAGATGGCAAAGTACTGAAAGGAATAGTACACTAGAATTCAGTTGAAACCTGGATTTTAATCCATGTTCTGCTATAGACTCATTGACTTAAGCCACATCACTTAATTTTATTGCATTTATTTCCTCCGTATGTAAAATACTCGTCATAAAATTATGCCTGGCTAAGGGATTGTTCTGGAGGTAGTATATATGAAAGTATTGTGAAGAATATTATTGTAAGAAACTAATATGGCTGCCCATTTAAGTACTATAATAGCATTTACCCATATTTCAAGATTCCTCTCAAAAATTGTTTTTCTAAATACGACAATCCATTTGTCTGTCGTTCATGATCTATGCATCCCTTGAGGGTAAGAAGCCCCAAGTACTCATGTGAACAATCTTGTTTTTAACTAACTCTGTCTTCGTACATGTTTTGTGTGTTCAAGCTGGGTTAGTGGGATGCTTTAAACTATCAGCAACAGGTAAGCAATATAATAGAAATTTGGAAACTGTAATATGAATTGTATTTTTATGCTTAGTCAATGGCCTGTTATGCGACCTGAAGCAAATGATTTGGTTCCTCCAAGTTGAAGTCATTTCCAAAACCACAGGTGCCTAACAGAATTGTCAGAGAACATAATGAGTGTGACTATATGCCATTCTGAAAAATACAGAGTACTAAATAAATAGTCTGTGTATTTTTAAAATTACCCTCTTACTTTACTTAAATGAGTTCAGGTTGTTTTTGCCATGGTATATTCAGGCCCTTGCTTATTTAAACATTGTCCTGATTAAGTATCATTTATCTTTTCAGTGTTTTACCGAGAGTCATTAGAGCTGCCATCAGTTCAAACGCTGCTATGCTCTGCACTATATTAAATCATCAGCACAGGAAATAGCACTTCCTGTCTACAGCTGAGGAGTAGCTTGACACAAATTAGTTAAAAGGAAGAAAAAGACCTGATTGCAAGTCTGTCCCACTTTCACCTTCTCAAAAAGCACGAATGTGCACACACACACATACCCCTGTGGGGGTGATTGGCCTTCCTCCTCACTGGTGTACTTGCTTCTTTCATGCAATGGCTATGTCCCCACCTATGAGCATTAGCCATGGAGGGACAGTTCAGCTGACTGCCCTGAGGGGGACCTCACAGAGGAAGTCTGGGAATGTAGACTTGACTAAGACTTCAAGGAAGGAGACTTCCAGGTCCAACCTGGAAGCAGAGACTATTAGAAATACGGACAAAGCAAAAGTGTCCTGTCATGCAGGATTCTTATGAAATTATGGTTATCTTTGTTGGAATCCATCTTTTCATACCTACCAGAAAGTAGTTTTCTGTATGTTAGGATGACCTCCTTACTTTGAGGATTATTTTATCTGCTTTTTTACTATATATGTAAATATATATAAATATATCCATGTATAATATGTAATACATCTTCAAATTATATATATGGTTATATACATGTAAAAACAGAGGTCCCTTTTTTAAAGAGGACTCACACTCTCGTGGCACCCTATTGTACGGATGTCTGAGCACTTCGCGTTCATTACAAGAAACAGAAATGTGGTGAACACCCAGCACTGTGTCATGATTAAAAGTGAAGCAAGCGAACTAATCACAGAATCACAACAAGAAAATGAATGCTTCGACTCCTCATTCTAAATTTCATCCACTCAAACCCACTGCTGCTCTAAGTGCCATTGGTGTCAAAGCTGCTTGTCCTGAGAACCCATGAAGTCTAACACAGGTCCTTTCTGTGTGAACTCTCCCTGTGGAAAGTGGAGCTGTGGCCCTTTCTCTTTGAAATGGGAACGGCTACTCTGCCTTCTGAAAAACAATATGTTTCAGCCCACTTTCATAAGGTTCAGCATTTGGTGGGCAGTTTCCTTTGAAAGTTTACATTAAGTGTTCTGCCACTCAAGTCTCCATATGGAATTGTTTAAGAAGTTTAAAGCCAGCAATAAATGCCTTGCCTCAGACATACTGTAAGCCTTTGTCTATTGAAATGCAGCAGCTGTTTCATTGCTTAAACATACCAGGTAACAGCGATACAAAGAAATAGCAAGTTTATGACAGGCGGCCGTTCTGGACGGGTTGAAGTCAAAGCAGCAGAGTTTTATTCGGGACTTTAAAGTTAACGCACACATAACACCCCGTGGCAGCACATTCTGATGGCCTTTCCTCTGTAGCTCCCCGTCTAGAGAATCAAGAAAGTGGATCCAGCTTCATTCTAAGGGCATGAGTGGCAAAGTGGCACGCAGTTTTGTGTTTGAACCCACAAAACAGCCACCCATTTGGTATTCACTGTTTTGACCAGATTATATATAGTGAAATTGAGGCTCCAGGAAGGTAAGTGGCTTACTCATCCCCAGCCTGGGATGGCAGAGTCAAGATTAAAACCCAGCTCTTCTTGTTCAGTCGAAGATGCTGTCCATTTCAGCATCAGATAGTGCACATGACGAGATTAGGAAAACTGTAAGTCAATCTGTCCAACCAGGGCTTCCTATCCTCATGCATATACGTGGAGTATCTTCCTAAAGGGTGCATATGACTCAAGCATTTTATTAGGGTTTGTTTAAATATGAGAAACAATGGTTTGAATCTAAGTGATTTAAAACATTGTTCTTCATATTCAAATAAACCCAGGTAATACAAAAGAGAATATAAAGGCTTTATGAAACTTTGTTAAGAACCAAAGATGAAACGTAAAGGCCTGTCACTCGTGGAGTTTGCAACAGCCTGTGCTAGACCCCACTTTGGTGGAAAATTAGTAACACATGCCCTGGTTTTAAAACCTATTGTAACTTTAATGTGTGTGGAATAGAGTGTTACTTTAAATGTTCATTATTTGAGAGGAAAGTACATCTTAAATACCAGAGCATTGATTTGTTTCCATGGGTCAGGAATTTGGCGTCCTGCTCCAGAAACAGATCACGACTAGGACCCAGAAACCCCCCTCTTCTGCTCCCCCCAGCCCTATCACTCCCCACCAAGGGTAACACACCCTGATTTCTTATGCCCTAGATTTGTTCTGCCTGTTCTTGAACTGTAGAATCACACAGTATGTGCTTTTTGTGTCTAACTTCTTTTGCATGATTTTATGGTGGTCAGTCAAGGGATGTGACTTCTTAAAGAAGGAAAGCTTCATTGATCTTTAGCTGCACTAGATCCCAAAAGGATGGAAAAGAGCCTCAAATAGAAATGAGAGAACTGTGAGATCTCAAAGAATCACAAAATTCTAACCAAGCTCCTCTCCAAAACCAAGCACATTTAAACTTCATAGTCAGCTAAGTTTCATATCCATATTGGTGTAGATGAGAGCTATCAGTGTGTTCTGTGCTGTGCCCTCCCATCTACAAACAAGATTTTTAAGAGAGTGGTCTCCTTAGTAACTTAATTGTATGAAACTTCTAGAAATGTCTCTTCTATTTATGAAGGCTTTAAAATTATTTTAGTGAGGAAGCCAGGATGGCTCAGTGGGTTAAGCGCTCACTTTGCAGCCCCAAGGGCCAAGGATCGAATCCCGGACCCAGCCGTGAGGACCCATATGCTGAATTGAGGCATGCTTCCCATGCGGGAGGCCACCCCCAGTTCGGTTCTCGCCTGCCGCCAGCTGCCCCATCGGTTTGGCTCCTGATTCGACGGGGTGTGACTCCCATGTGGGAGGCCCCTAGCCCAGTTTTTGCCCTGTGCAGCCCCTGCCCACCTTCATGGAATGAAACCATGTTGAAAACTGATGATATACAATTATGAAGACTGCTCTGGGCCCTCCCCCTTCTCCCTGTCTCTCTGTGTCTCTCTCTGTCTCTGTCAAAAACAATAAAAATAAATCTTTAAAAAAGTTATTTTAGTGGTAAAGACAAAGAAGAGTTAAGATCCAAAAAATAATGGCAGCTTGCTAGAGAAGGGTTAAAGTATAATATGAAAGAGAAGAAACATGTGGAACATTTTTAATGACCTCACATTCCTTTACACTGAGCAGAATGGCATGCTCAGTAATGCCTGTTTATCTAGCCTGAGAGTTTGAACTGGAATGAGGTTTTGTGTGTGAGAATAGTTTTGTGAACTATACAAAGATGTATAGGGTATAAGGTGTTATAATTAAAGGCATAAATATTATTTAAAATCTCACATCCAAGTATATCATTCATTAAGGTCATGTTCTGTGGAGTATTTTCTAAATGCTATCATCTAAATCCACTTGGCCTGTAATTGTTGAGCAGAATCCTTGATTTAAATATTTGTGCCACTGGCATACAAACCGCTCTCAAAGTCCCTGAAGTGTCTGGAAACGCCCCAGGGTCCCCCATCACCACCACCTTTGTTCCAGTTGTAGCCTCTTGGCTAGCAGGAGAAGAAGAGTTTCTAAAATGTTACATACAAAATAAAAGGTCAACCTATGCGTTACGCGGAACTATGTTACTTGATGCCTACACTATTGTGGTAGCTTTCTATTTGTTCTTCTGCCTGTGCAGCCAGTTCTGCCACATCTGCTATAAAAAGAAAACTGTCCTTTGTGGAGCATGAACTAAATGCCAGGCATTGTTCTAATCAATTTATATTCATCCTTTCACTTAATCCTTATAACAGCTCTTAAGGCAGCTACTACTATGATCCTCATTTTATGGGTAGGGAACCGGAGACTCCAAGAGGTTAAGTTAGTTGCCCAAGAACAGTAAGTGTTAGAGCTAGGATTCAAAATGCAGAGCCATTGGATTCCAAAGCATAAGCTCTTAACCACTGCTCTGTGTCACCATTTTCTCTCAAGCTAGTAATATTTATGTTATTCCAGAAGATGGCCAAATCTTTGGGAGAGTCGGCAAGTCTTACTTAGTGTGTGACATTTTGAAGTGGAAGACTTGATTCATTGCAGATCTTTGATCAGAATGCTGAAACAGGCCCTTATTTTATTTCGTGGTTTGACAGTTGCTTCATAATTCAGATCTGCTTTAAATCTATTCTTGGAAGAGTCTTCTTTAAATTGTATTTAATAGATTCTAAGTGATACTCCAGTAAGATGTAAAGCTTCAAAAGAGCTTAACCCAACTGATGGCGAGTGCCAGGAAAATTGTCTGGTTTTGCATTTGGAGTTGTACCATCCCTCCAAGTGTATACACACACCCAACAATGGAATATTTGTGTGTGCATATGTCTGTCTTTGGGGGTACCTACAAGTATGTTTAGAAGTAAATAAATCTTCGAGGAGAAAGAAAGATTCTTTAAGCCCTATTGACTGTCTTTCCTCAAAGTATGACTTTTCTTTCTTAGCTTTCGATTTTCTGTTCTCCCTCTCACCCAAACCTCGATGCTGGAGCATCTTTGTTCCTTTCTTCCTTGCCTTTCACATCCAAAAAACGCCAAGTCCATTGGTTTTTCCTTTATCCTGCCATTAATATGTACCCATCTTTTCTATTTCACTGCAACCTTGCTCAGTTAAACTCTTATCATCTCGTAGATGATCTACAATAGTGTCCTAACAGATTTCTTTATCTTCATTTGCAAAGTCTTTTCTAATCACAGCCAGATTAATTTTTCTAAAACTTCTATTGTTTCACTTACTTGCTTAAAAGCCTTCCATGGCTCCCCATTGCCAAGTGGACAAAGTTCAAACACTTTTCCTTGGCATTTGAGGCCTTCACATCTGGCCCCTGCTTACCTGGCCAAATTACCTTCTGCAACTATCACACATAAACCTTCTATTCTACCAGACAGTTGTCTGAATACATCTTGTATATTAGATTACTTCCACATTTGAATCGCTCTTGGTTTACAAAATATGTGCAGAGAACTTTGTCCTTTTTATTTCACAGTGAAGTGATTTAGCTGAATTTTCTGATTAGTACAATTATTTGCATGGTTAGATACCTTTAAAAAATAGTGAAGCAATGTGTTTTAGACTCTTGTCATCTCTGAGTTAAAAATTTAACGACAATCCTGAAATTTTGAGCATCTGACAGGTGTTCTGTTTTCTGCCTGAATCTATAACAAATAATTAACTATACCAACTTTTGGTCTTTCTTGGAGCAAAATAGTGTCTCTAGATAAGTGTTAGCTTTCTCATTTAACAGAGACTAAAAAGTCTAAGTTGGTTTATTGTTCTAGGCTGATGTTTATTACTGTATTTGCTACACCATTCCAAAATAACGATGAATAAACATAAATTGCCTTTTCTGAGCTCCCAAACAAAGTGGAGTAAGTGGAATGAACAATGAGTGAATACTTACTAAATACAGACCCTTTTCCTTGGCATCTGAGGCCTTCACAGCTGGCTTCAAAAGATTTCAAGACAGAAGGTTTTGAGTTCAACTTAATGTTTTATGACTTGAGGCAAGTTTCTTAAACTCTTTGAACTTCAATTTATTCATCTGTAAAACTGGGATAATAATACATGTTTTATAAGTATATGGTGAGAATTAAATTAGATAACTTTTGAAGGCATCAGGGATAC
Source organism: Craseonycteris thonglongyai (assembly GCA_004027555.1). Classification (NCBI taxonomy): domain Eukaryota; kingdom Metazoa; phylum Chordata; class Mammalia; order Chiroptera; family Craseonycteridae; genus Craseonycteris; species Craseonycteris thonglongyai. Next base: position 85,170 of record PVKE010001339.1, read on the forward strand.
ACAATGTTTCATTGGTTCTCATATTCACTCTTTTCACATTCAGTATTTCTGGCATGAAGATGTGTGTTCTACTCAGTGGCATCTTGGCGTTCTCTCACAGTTTAAATTGGTGGTTTTTTCTCTTTCTTAGTGGCACATAACATAGTGGTGTGTCTTAAAAAATCAGTGGTGTCAGATTTCAGATGAAATATGATGGTTGGATCTCTCTCCCTTACTGCTGTGCCTCATATGTATTGTTCATACTCTAGTTTGTTTTTATATATCTGTTAACCACGGACCCTCATGTCAATCCTTATCACTGTTAAGTAGCTTTTCCTGTATATTCTAGAAAGCAGAAATTGAACCACATTTTTTTTGGAAATCAACTTGCATAATTACATAAGGTTCTATATTTAATAAACATTCAGTCATTGTTGGTAATTCCATTTTTGAGATGACATTGAAATCTGCGAAATCCATAGATATCCAGTGACTGATAACTCATGTTATTGTGTAGGTTTCTTTACAACAGTGTTCTTGCTAAAAGTACCACTGCTCACCTCCTGGTACCTCTCTCATCTCTAAGCCCAGCAGCCTCAGACAACACTGTGGATGCGCTTGCACAGCCAGCGGGCCCTGCCCTGGTGATTGCAGGTGTGGCCTTCTTTTCCACCGATTCATGTTTTCCTTTCATGTCAACAGCCATACGACATGGGGGGAACCTACTGGCACAGTTCTGAGTGTTGGGAGAAAAATGAAGAAAATAACAGGGAACAGATGCCTGATGCGGCCCTTTCTCCAGTGAGGACTTTTGTGGAGTCTGATCACAGGCTCTGAACCAGTTTATACCATTCAATAACTTATTCATTCCCCTTTTACTTCTCCGTGGTGACCTGACAGGTTAAGGATTTCATAAACTCAGAGCTCCTAGCACAGTTATATTCTTCAGAGGACCAAAACACCCTGATGGAGGAATCTGCTGAGCAGGCTCAGCACCGGGACGAGATGCTTCGAATGTACCAAGCCCTTAAAGAAGCCCTTGTGATCATTGGGGACATCAACACGGCCACCACATTCACCCCCGCACCACCTCCAGTGGATGACTCCTGGTTACAGCACTCGCGCAGGTAGGAAGCTGGCCCACACCCCATGGGGCCTGCCAGGCCGGCCCAGTATCATTTTCTGGGCGTACTTCCCTGAACCAATGTGAACCTTAAGAAAAAAGAGGAAAAAGATGTTAAAGTTCAGAAGTGAGAGAGAAGGTCAGATGACCCCAACTCCCTTCAAAAATAAGCACAGTACATCCTTATAAGTGGAATGCTACACAGTCCTTAAAAAGAGTCAGACAGTTCTATAAGTATCGAAATGAAAAGATAGTCAAGTTCATGTGGAACTTTTAAAAAAATGACGTTGTAAAATGTTGTGTTCTATTATGTACAAAAAGGGAATTTATATGTAGAGAGAAACTGTTTTAGAATATCGTTTCAAAGGATACACAAGAAACTACTATTGGCTATCTCCCCAGAGTTATGGGGCGGGAGGGAAACGTATGTCTTATCACTTACCCTTTTATGCACTTTAACATTCGTAACACGTATCTGAGTTCCTCAGTCAAAAACAAAAACAAAAAATTTTTTTAAAGCAGTCATGAGGTTATAAAATAGGTTTTAAAGATGAATTCCGACAGGAGGGGCCAAACTGCTGTTGGTCTCTTTCTTCAGGTCACCCCCTCCAAGCCCCACCACCCAAAGGAGGCCCACACTGAGTGCCCCGCTGGCACGGCCCACATCTGGCCGAGGGCCTGCTCCTGCCATTCCCTCCCCTGGGCCCCACTCGGGGGCCCCCCCAGTTCCACTCCGGCCAGGCCCGTTGCCTCCTTTCCCGAACAACGACTCGTTTGGAGCCCCTCCACAAGTCCCGTCTCGGCCCACGAGGGCCCCTCCCAGCGTCCCCAGGTAAGTGTTCTGCGCCGAAGAAATGGAGGGGGCCGGGTGCTCTTTGGTTCTCTTCTCATAGCAAGACAGACAAGATTTCCTGGGGGAAAAATGGCAAAGATATCATTCGTATTTGCAACTTTCTCCCAGAGAGAAATCCTTGAGAAATTGCCAAGCCTGTTACACCATTTCAAAAACAATATGTGGTCTAAACCTCTCCTTTATCAAGTGGCACAAGCTGAATGGGACTAAAGGAAACCAGGTCCAAGTGAATGACATTTTGGCAGCTGTTTGTAGGATTTGTTGGAGGAGCTTTGACATGGAAGAGCTGTGGCTGGGTTGTTACAAGCTGTGTGTTCCACAGATCGTGAGAGTGTCACCAGCTAAGGCCTCACCTTCTCTGTTACCAAAGGAATTCCAAAAAACCCCACTGACTTCAAGGAATAGTATCCATCTGCCTTCTGAACTATGACCTTCAAACCTAATATTATTAACTTTAATGTAGGCCGACTAAAAATCTGGCTGATTAATCTGCAATTATTTGTTTTTAAACTGCGCATAAAAATTTTAACATAGACATAATGAGTGCTATGTGCAGTCTCAACCATATGAGACAGAACATTGTACATTTGAATAATACATTTTGGCATTTGTGAGCAGATTTTCAGGCCTAATTGTGAGATAAAATAGCTGATACATAAATGGCACTTGACGTAGTCGAAGCTGTATTCTCATTTTCATACGTTGACAATCAAAATATGCACGTGTATAATTAGAGATTTTGATAATAGAAGAAATTAAGGTTGTTGTTTTTTTTAAAAAAATAACAAATTTTAAGCACAAAGAAAATAAGCCCACATAGAAAGTTCATTTTTAAAAACTCAATGCAGAGGCTTTGTGTGCTCCATGAAGGAAAATTTTATGTGTGTACTGAAAAAACAGAAGTGACTTCACCCACTCGTGAAGCCCAAGTCACCTCACCCTCTGATTATATTTATTTTGATCTTCAGGGAGTTGGGTGTAAGGAAGAAAAGGGGCCTCTGAAACTAGTAAACAAAGGGCGCTGGGGGGTATAGCAGGAATAGGAGGGGATGTGGGATCAGAAGACCTGGTTTGCCACAGACCTTGGGCAACTCCTTAAACTCTGAGCCAGGAAAGTCTCATCTATGAAACAGGGACAGATTCAATGAGATTGGTGCCCAAACCACTTGAGATGAGTGAGGTATTTGAAAGAGTCTGATAAACAGTGAAACACTGTGGTCACGACCGTTACCATCATGTTGGTCCTAATTGAAGAAGATATATGTACTCTCAAACATTTGGATATTTTTCCCTCTAAACTGAATAGGTTTGGCTTATCATTTATTGGAAACTGAGCTAAATTTCTGGTAATAACAGTAGCTAACGTTTTATGTTCTCTCTGTCTCTGCTAAGCATTATCCTCAAAACATTGCAGGCACATTTTTATTTAATGCTCACAACAGCCCAATGAGAAAGTTTATTACCAGTTTTGCAGACGAGGCAGAGGTCAAGCTGCATGCCCGAGGCTGCTCAGCTGGGCCCTAGAGCTGGGCTTGAATGCCAAGCAGGGCGACTCAGAACCATACCACCAGGCTCCTCACCTTCGACACCACTGACCTCTTTGTTGTAGACTCTGTCCCTGCATTGTAGGATGTTTAGCAGCATCCTGGCCTCTTCCCATTAGATGTCATTTGCACTCTCCAGTTGTGACCACTAAAAATGTCTCTAGACATTGTCAGTGCAAGGGGTGAAGGGGCAGTAATTAGCCCCGTTCCCTAGAGAACCACTCCACTATAGTATTCAAAAGCCTTTCCCATCCATGTCAAAAAACATGGATGTCAGTGTCGAGCCTCACTACAGGCGAGATTAAATGATTGCTGGAGGGAATCTCAGATTGACTGAGACAGTGCCTGTCGTTGTGCCAGGAAGGTATGGAGACCACTAGGGGTGCAGTTTTGGGGGTGGGAAGCAGGGGTCCCATACAGTAGCCCCAAATTTGGCCATTTTGTCTGTTTAGCTACCAGAAGGAACCAGAGTAACCTGGTGGGGCCTATCCCAGGAATGAACGTGCATGTCTTTGCCTGCTTGCTTGACTGCTTTCGCTCCTGGTTTCAGATGAGCTGGCTTGCCAGGACCCTTCAGAGATACGGTCCAATGTTAACCTAATGTGTTAAGCACGGTGGGGTCACCATGGGTATTTCCCAGCTTGCCCTGGGAAGGTAGAAGCAGGAATCCTTAGCCCATCCCAGAGGAGGGGAGCACCAGGTTTAATGTGTATGCATTAGGAGATTTATAAGACAAGAATTGTGTTATGCAAAATTCTAGAATATTCTTGAGTTAGAGCCAGGCTTAACTTGATCTGGCCTTGCAAAGAGTCTCAAACGTAAAACAGAAATAAGAGTTCAGAGGGAAAGAGGAAAGTTGGTTGTTTTGTGCTGAGCCTTCAAGTTTCAGGCCAGTTCAGCACGTTGGGAGGGAAATCCCTAGGGGGCGGGGGGTGGGGGGCACCTGAGAGAGCAAGAAAGACTCTGTCAGGATCCTTACGCCTGTAAAGTTTAGCTTTAGATGGAGAATTCTGACCACATAAAGTCTGTTTTTAATAAAAGCCAGAGCAGGAATCCTACCAAATGCAAGCCAGAAATGGGGTATAAGATTTCAAAAAAAAAAGAAAGAAAGAAAGGGAAAGACAGACAAAGATAAAAAGAAAGGAAGAAAGGAAAGAAAGAAAGAAGAAAGAAAGAAGGAAAGAAAGAAGGAAAGAAAGAAAGAAAGAAAGAAAGAAAGAAAGAAAGAAAGAAACTAACAAATGAACAAACAAAGAAACAAAGAAAGAAAGTTGAGGGAAGCTCTTGTTGAAATTTCACCTTGTTCTATATATATTTATTCTCTTTTCCCTCCATGATTTGTCTCCATTTACTCTATTAAAAACTTTTTTAAATGTTTAACTGCCATTATCCATCATGTCTAGGAAAATAACCCTTAGCTTTATGAGAAGGAAGTTTGAATTTTTTTTCCCCCCAGATTTTTCTTTTTTAAGGGCCCTTTCTCCTCTTTTATCTGAAACCAGAAACTCTTAAGGTGACAAGACAGCATGAGCAGTGTCCCGCCGGCTCCCAATGGGGCTTTAATATCACAAAGGCCATAACTAAACTTTCAGAGGTGAAAGGCTCTGCCATCAGCATGTACCTGTGCATGGTTTTCTTCTGGATAATTTGCGACTTTATTAGCAAGTAGTGATCATGACTTTTACAAGCCTACGTACTTTTATTTTAACCCCATTCAAAGGTAATGAAAGTACTTGCAATTCTACAGAGGCCATGAGCATTCTATATATATATATATATATATATATATATATATATATATATATATTTCCATTTCAATGTAAAGGAAGAGGAAGGAAAGAGACTGATGGAGTCATTGTTGGCCCAGCTTTTCTCCGCTGCTCAAGCTGTTCTGGTTTGTGTGCGTGGAGCCTTTCAGTAAGGGAGCTGGAAATACGGCAAATGACACGCCTGTTTTAATTAATTCCACCTGAATGAGAGGAGCGGCTCTGTCCCAAGGAGACGCAGCAGTATGGCTGCTGCTGTCATGGCAACTAGAGTGTACACAAATGAGCTTTGTGGAGCACTATGTATTCCCCATTCCCCCTCATGCAGCTTCTCTGAAGCGGCTAAACTCTGTTAGCAAGTCCCAGCCAATAGTGTCCTTGTGTAGCAAGGTGAACTTAGACAGATCAGACATCAGCACCTGTTTAGGGGCCTTCTTCCCTTACTTGAGGATTCTAATCTTCATCAAACACTAACTGTAGGGCAGATGTAGCTATTTTCGGTTACAACTTCTTAAAACTGGTTAATTGCGAGTCACAGCCTTGGACATTAACAGCGCAAATGAACTGAATCAGAGTGTGTTTTTCCTGGCAACCTCCAGTTCTGGCATTATTTCATTCATTTGTCTTGTCCCCTTGCCTTGAACTAAGCTATTTTGCAATGGTCAAAAGGGGAGAAGGGTGGGAGGAAGGGTCTCTCTCCAAAGAAAAGCAAACTTCATTTACCTCATCACCTAATCATCTACATTTTTTAAATGTTGAAAAACAGAAATACTTTCTTTTAACCACTCTTGTCACCAAGTCTGATGGTGTCTTTTGAAAATGGCAAAATTGAATCATAGGAAAAGATTTGGCTTTTTACTCCAGCTCATCCACATGACCAAAAACACAACATGGAAACCAAGAAATGTTCCATTGAAAGCTGCCGAGCCCCTGCAAGGAGTCAAAGAGTCGCATGTGGCTCGTAAGCCGCAGTTTGCTGACCACTGCCAAGAGGAAGGTGACGTCCCTGCCCTATGTAGGCAGCCTGGAGTAGCATCCAGATAGTCCCTGGGGTTCCCACTCAGGCCCGTTCTGTGACGTAGGCAGTTTCCCTGGCCTGACCTGGCACACTTTGAGACTCATCCAGGCCCACAGTGCCAGGAACATTATTACACCAACCATGGCAAGAGAGAGAAATCCCTCTACATTGTGAAACAATTCCCTCATGTTCTGTTCTTTACGGAGGTAAAAGCCATTTGGTTCTCCTTACAATCTAGTTTAAACTTGTTGTAAACACTTGATCTTGATGCTCTGCTGGGCTGAATCCCCCTTATGTAATTTATATGTTGATTCCATTGACAATTAACACAAAATCCCCTTCACTTAAAGGTAAGGCCTCCTTGTTTTGTTTTGTTTTTATTTTCAGCCAGCCCCCGCCCCCAAGTTTAAATAAGAACAAACCCACAATTCTTATGAGTGTATCTTTGCATCAAGGTTTGGTGCCATGAAGGATGAAGCTGCTGAACCTTGAAGTCGGGGGCTCAGGGTCCATGGACAGTTAAGCAACTCGTGTGCCTAGGCTGTGTCCAATGCCCCTGCAGTCGTGTACCAGGCACATCCTGACTGGCTCCCTCCTCCACATTCCTTTAAGAGTGTGACTCCTTTTAGCAGCCAAGTGCCATTTGGACAAATGATGAATTCGCCTTGTGATTTCTGATTTCAGCCACAAGCTTTCTGTTGTTCTTACCATCTTTCCCCTTTAAAGAACAAACAAATAAATTCATGATTAGGTAATCTGATTTTTCAGGAAACAATTTTTATTTTTAGCACTGGATTTAAGTCAAGCAAAGAGTTTCTAAAAGGTATGCTTGCCAAGAACAGAAACCACTTTGAGGTGTTCTTTCTGATTTGTAATATTTAAGGCATCTCATGAGGCTCCTGTGATACAAAATTTGATACTGAGATCCCAAGTGTAATTTATAATTTGTTGCAGGTTTAACACGCAATGTCAATATGCTTAATATATTTTGATGAAAATAGAAATTTGGCCACAAGGTGTTCACTAAAGAAAATGTGTTTAGTGATGTAAATTCCTCGGTTAACTATCCCATCAAAATGTTCAAATTCCACACTGATGCTGGTTATAACATGATATTTCACTGAGGTGAGTCAATGGTTAATGCCAGTTTTTCATTCTTCACACCTTGGTTTCAGTCTGGTTTCAGTGAAGGTAAAATGAGTCTGGGGGCTTCCTTCTTGGGTCTAACCAGCTTGAGTGCACTTAGCACAGACCCCTCCATCCCGCCCCGGTGCAGAAGGGCTGGCAGCCTGTGCAGGCAGGGCCCAGGAGCAGAGTGGCAGGTGTTCTGAAGGCCAGAACTTGGGAGCTTTACAGAAGTGCCAAGGTTGGCTTCAGATTGCCTTGCTCTTTTCAACAGGTCCCTTATCTTACTCTTCTAAACACTTGAGGTTACAGGAGAGTAAAGGCATGCAGAAAATACGAAGGATCTCCAGGAATAAAGTGCACGCAGCATCAATGCAGGCAGGCAGCAGGTAGTAAGCCTCACACTGCCAGAGATAGCCTGCTGGTATCTGGTGTTACATTCACCAGACCCAACTGCTTCCCTGGCCTGTGACAAGTAATAGCACACCACTCTGCCATTGTTCTCCTCGGGGCTCTAAATTGCTAAGCTTCAATCACTTTAGGCAAAGCCTTTCTTAGTTCAGGGTCCCCAGCTCTGCCCTGGGTTTTACCTGATGGATAGAGGAAGACAGCCAGGACGGGAGTCTGGCAAAAGAGCCACTGACCAGTGAAAAATGCCCAGTAAATGATTATTATTCTTCCTGTAGCCAGTGAGCAGCAAACTGTCACCAACTGGAATCTGCTGAATGTTCCTATATATAAGTTGATGTCAGCTCAAAGAAAAGAAAAAAAATTCTACCCAATGTAAGCAGACACACCGTCTGGAGACAGACAAGCTAGAACCTCTGTTTCATCACTGCCCTCTTTTGTCTCCCTCGCCATAATAGAAGAAGGATTTTACAAGGAAAGGCTTCACGTCTTGACGGGTATGGTCAGGTGGCGTGTTTTTCAATGACATTAGAGATTCGTGACACAGGTTTACTAGTTTTTTCACCTTTAAATTTTATCCAAGCAGCAAATTAGAAAAGTGAGGTGCTTGGTGTCTCTTTCTTCCCTCTGACTTATCAGCTACAATGAAAGAGTCGGCATTTAGCTTGCTAGGGTTGCTTTAGCCTATAAACAACCAAGAAATTAAATGTGAAAATGGAAATGCTGCATTTCTCACTCAGAATGTGCTTTAAATGCCTGCCTCCAAGCCTTGTGAGAAAAGATTTAGCTGAGGGCATGATGGTTTTTGTCTGCTTGTCATTTTAGTGCTGCTTAAACATAGAATTTTAAAATCCCCAACGCTGAAATCCTTTAGTTTACTCAAGCCAACATATTGTAACTGTTGTCTGGGAGAACCTTTGAATCTAAACATGTATTTACACCCTTTAGTTGCCAGATGAAATCCACGTGGCTTACCAAATGCCATTCCCAAAAGAATATCACACTTTTGGTCTGGCCAGTATTTTTAAAGGCCGGGGGAGAGGGGCGGTGCTGGAAGGGCCTTGGCTTTGAGAGAATCTGCATGTATATGATGTGCCATGTTACTGGTATTAGAGGAAGTCTAGAGCCTATGGCAACTCTGACCCAAAATAGAAGAATTTTCACATAGGACAAAGTCTGAAGCCCCATGGTATTCCGGCTACCCTCATCATGATGTGGCACTGCCTTTTTCTTCTGGCTGCTTTCAGCCATCAGAACCACATGATAGGCAAAACCACAAATAAAAGTGCTCTGATTTCTGGAATTTTTTTTTTTTAACTATTCCCAGAAACATTAGGAAATGTCCACTCCTGTTTTCCAGTCAAAATTATCAGCTCACGTGAATTGTAGAAAGAACACATTCCATCCCTAGAAAACATGCTTAGTCAAAATGGCAAATCACTCATAGTCAGTGGCTCAGACGCATGGAGAATTCTAAGGCTTCATAAAGTCAGCTTGTTCCCCATTTATATTATTTTTTAAAAAAAAGGGGGTAAGATGTAGATATTGTTCTTACTGCTCTTATGGGAACCATAAGTGTGCAAGTTAATATAAAATTTAGAAATAAGCTCCATTCCTTCCCTGTTTTTTGTTTTGTTTTGTTTGTTTGTTTTTGTGTGGAAGGGCTAATGAGCCAACTGAGAGAGAGAATAAGGTAAAGATGGGGATAACCATCAACTAGATATACCACAAGTGAGCTCCCAAGTTTCTGTGGCAGTTTTGAAAGCCAAGAGGGAGTGAGACTGTGTGAAAAGGCCTCAAGTGGGCTTTGAGTTATGATGTAGAAAATGATCTCTTTTTACAATCAAATATTCCACTTGCCTCCACCATGTAAATATTCCCTGCATTTGGTTTTAGATATCCATGAGACAGCTCTGTCTGAATTTATGTTGGTCAGAATAGGAGGGCTGTTGGAAAGTGTCCACCCACGCAACCATTCTTATTGACAATGGCTGGATTTTTTTCTAGACAATCCTTGTATATCCCATTCATCTAGAATAAGCCCGCTTATGAGAATAGGAGACGAGAAACACTTTTAAAGACTTTGCAGCCCATAGAGTCTAAAATAAAATTGTTCCACTTGGAAATGGATATTTATGTAAGATATATTCTGTACCATGTGTATTTTTTAAGCTTATATTTGGATTATTCTCAAAGCCAATTTTAAGAGTGAATTAAAGTTTTCCCTCAAATAAATCTACCCTTAAAGTTGGCCCCACCTTTAGACCACCATTCACGGAAGAGAAGCTATAAAAACTGAAGAAAACAACCACTATTTTTAACACAACTAACGGTTTTTTTGGGAGGTTTTGCTTCTTACCAGTGTTAGAAAATATCTTAATAATTAAAATAATAAAACTTCATGTGAGGCCAATTCTACTTTAATTATTGCCTTTTGGGGTGGAAAATGAGGGAAACATTAGTAAATGTATTAACTGGAGAAACTACTACAGTAACCTGCCTCCACAGATCTGGGTCTAATGTCAAACCAAAGCCGTGCTGCACACATACCATTTGAAAGAAAGCAGACGTGGAGTTTTAGCTCTAACAGCGATAGTATCAGAGCACTCAGGATGGATATTCCAGAGTCAGAAAAACCTCTGAGACTCATCAGTAGACTTACTGATTAACTTACGTAAATGCCCTATAGTTTCATTTTGGAATTAATGAGAAGAATCTCCTATGATTGTTTTATTTGTTTTAATGTTTCAAACACTAAATTACTCCCATTACCCTCATAATACTTAATATTTGAAAATTAGAATAAAAGTGCTGAAAACTCTTGTTAAACATAGTATCATTGAGTAAATATGTTGAAATAGCACTTCTCACTTTTGCTAAAAACTTTGGTGCATGATTGATTCCATCTCATAGATTTCCTTCTCACTATACTTGTCTCCACCAACTCAGGACGCTTTCTCCTTATGGGACTATTTGATGCATATTGTTCACCCAGAGTCTCCTAAGTGAATGAACAACACACATGGCACATTCATGCCAGTGACCATTGTTAGTGTGGTTCCAAAGTCCCCTCCCTGTAGAGCAAGAAGTCTCAGTAAAATATCCCTAAGGGTCACAAGGAATATTTGCAATTTATACTTTTATAGTTTCCATAGAATGTTCAGTTTTCAGTTAAATTATTATTTTTACCATAAAAGTTTGATTTTTTATTTTTTTCCCCCTATGGATCTGCTTCCACTTGTTAAAGTGCCTTTTGTGATGTAAAAATATGTATCTAGAATAATGAAAATAGCACTGACCATTGTCTCCAGTTCAGAAAGCAACGTTAAACTGGAAAAGGCAGGCTTGAGACCCTTTCTCCTTCCTGCACTTTTTGCTGTTCTGCTCCCCAGTCCTTCTGATTTTCCTGTCTCTCAGCTGGGCTCTCTACCCAATTATAAAGGACAGTCTGCCTTCAGTTACTTCCGTTGGACACCTGCCTTCTAGTTGTGTTTGGCAGGCCAGCAGGATGAGGTAATAATCAGAAGAAAATGTGATGGCTCTTTGGTCTCATCCACGTACAACATGATTCAAAACAGTTTTATGTGAGCGGGAACAGAGCTGCTTTGAGATCCCCTGGTCTAACATTCTGCATGAGTGTGGAGGAACGGAACTACACTTTTTCATCCCTTTGAGAATAATGGAAATGTAACTTATATCTGCCTTTGCCTTTCCTTTCAGTGATGTTTACAGGAAATGAGAACCTTCGTTTGTAAATATTTCAGCTTGACTTCCCCCACATTCAGCCATCTTCTTAGGCTCAGCTCCCATGGCCGTGTGACTGCGTTTTCCTAAAAGCATATTTTGTGAACCATTTCTCTAGGATGATGGCAGTTTGTGTAAGACAGATGCCTAAGAGACATATGGTTTTCATAGATTTTTTCCGTCTAGACTGCCTTTATTTAGTGACTTTTGGTCTCACTTGGTCCAGTTAATGTTTCTGTAGGACCTTGTATAAATTTTTTAATGTAGGCATACCATTAAGGTGTAAAACAAAAGTTTGACTTCTTGTTGGCAAGAGATTAAAAGGGATTGGTTGAAAATTTCCTTCAGGTTAAGTAACTGATCATCCTGTTTGCCCACACGCCCTGCCTGCTAAATATCTGATAACTGTTAAATTCATATACTTCTCACTGTTTTCCTGAGTAAACTTTTTGTGTTCTGGTTGGCGTTATGTGAGTGTGTGTGTGCGCGTGTGTGCATGTATGCATGTGTGTGTGTGTGTTAGAAAGCTCTAATTCTTTCTGCAGACTCTTTACGTGGCCCAGGGGACATATGATTCCTTGCCCTTTTAGCACCAATTTTTACAAACACAGCATTTCCCTCATTAAAAAAAAAAATGCCCAATAGGCCACTGAGTAAAGGAGATGGAATATTTAGGAGTTTTTGTAGTGCCTTTAACCACCGAAGAAAATTCCGTTTTAAAATGTGGTTCTTGAACTGGTGTCAAAGACTCATTTAGAAACAATGTGACACTTTAAGAGGAAAAGAATTACTTCTTCTAGACTTGCCCAGAAATCGGCCTTTTGCTCCCTCTTTTGCAAGAGCTAATACCACGGATCCAGCCCCAGTTTAGCTGTTCTGAACGCAGAGACCCGTGCAAGGGAGCAAATGTGGGCCGTCCTGTCTCCGCCAGTATCATCACTTGGCTCTGAGCTGAGCATTTAATTGGACTTAGTCACATATTTGTTCACTGACATGGCAGCTTGCAAGGCACACTGCCTCTGTTTTTCTCTGTTTGCTTTAAACCGTTTTGTTTTTTTTAATATTTGAGCTCTAAAGCATGTTAGAGCTCCTCCTGCTGGAATTCTTTTTAATCTCTGGGATTGTAATCAGCAAACGGTAGCTCTTTGTCTCTGTTTTTGCCACTTGAACTGATAGAAGTGACTAGGAAAGTATATGACCTGGTGCATTTAAAACTGGCCTTTTACTTCACCAGGTAGCATGGTCAGGCGGAAACGAGATGTTGGTGCAACACACATCTTCGAATTCCTTGTGCTCTGAATTTTTGTTTCAAAAATAAAATGAATTGAGAAGTTAATTTTCCATCAACTATTTCTAATTCCATGTTGACACTTTCTGAGGTAAGGCCCTGAGTCAGATAGTCATACCTAAAAGGTTCTTGCTGTCTCATAAAAGGGCAAAAAGCTTTCCTGCCTTTCCACAATGGAAAGGAAGCTTATACTTTCAAAGGAGATTTACATGTTGCCTATTTCCTGCCCAACCCCTGCTTCTTTTTCTTTTCTCCTCAACTTGAGATGACAAAGGGGTGTGCATCTCCGAAGTAGAAGCTGGCCTCTCCCAGGAGCTCCTTAGCACCTCCTTCCCAGCCTCTCCTCCTTCCCCCAAAGGGGTGGCTGCCTTGGCCAGCCCCTTCCCCTGGTGCCTGGGTGGGAGTGAGGGGAAGAGGACAGATGAGGAGGAGGGTTAGAAATAGTTTTACCCCCAGCTACCGTCAGTGGGACTAGGTTTCTACAGCATGTAAGTTTTTGGAGATCTCTTTGGGGATTTCTCAAAATAGAGAAAAAGGCAGAAAGAGAAAGAGGAGGGAGAAGGAAAGGGAGGAGAAAGGAAAGGAGGGAAGGAGGGAGGCCGTAGAAAAGGGAAAAAGTCCTTAGAAGGGACATTGCCTAACTTTATTCCATAGCCATGTGTGTAAATCTCTTTAAAAACCATATTTTTTCTCTCTGCGTAGTTTTCTCATCACTGCAATCCTCCTACCTTCTGCTTCCTTGCATATCTCTTAGCCATTTTCTCTACCCAGTTTATGTGGTCAGTGATACCGTGCAGAGGCTGAAATATCAAAAGTTAATCCCAAAAGTAATGCTTTTTAGGAATCATATTTTAATACAACTAAAAACCCTCTAATTCATCTGTTTTATGAATTAGGACTTGGAGCAAAACAAGTAATTTTGACATTTGCAGTGAAGACTATGACAACACTAACTTTCTCAAACTGACAGTACTTCTTCCAGTTTTCTTTCCTTCGCACGTACTAGTTCCTTTCCCTGTTTTCTGGAAATTCTTTCAATTCCCCCCCCCCCCCCCGAACCTTCTTCCAATTCCAGGCTAAGACTTTAGGTGTCCAAAACACTGATGCCACTGTTATCACTGTTAATTTGTCTTTATCTCAACTAGAATCTCCTGAGCAGTGACTGTACTAATTTCTAAGTCTTCATTTAGTACCTAAAACATAAGCAGGACTTATCGAGAGAATAAAAAAAGTACCAAATGAGTTAACATGCAATACTTAATCAAAATTGATTTTGGAATTAGCCCAGTACTTAGTGTATTTTAAGAAAACAATTTAAACACAAACACTCTCCATCTTGTTCTAGTCTATTGAAAACCTCGCCCTAGTGAATGCAATTATAAAATTCTTTTTATAATCATAAACTGAGCAGAGCTAATGTGAGCACATCATTCTTCAAGTGCCTTTCTGCTACAGCCACAGAAGTGGGAGTCACAGTACCACTCCTACGGGTACAGGCCAAGGCAGATCTTTAAGATAATGTAAAGAAAGAGGGGTGAGGTAGACTATATTACCACTTATCTCAGAGACTAATTTATGCAGGATATAATATGTTTGTATCATCTAATAAAAATTGTGGACTGTTTTTCTCCTTATGTTCTTATTTCAGGTTTCAACAAATGATTCATACTTTCCCAATGACACACATTAGAAAATCATGGGTTGTTTTCACAGGGGAAAGAAATGCTGGCTCTAATATGTAGCAAGAATCACATTAGAGAATTCCTTAAACCCTTTCAATGGACTCCAAGTCCTATGTTCTTTCCAACATCTACTGTAAAGTATTCTTGGACAGTGTTGGCTTACTCTGTTAGTAAAGCTGAAAAGGCCAAAAATGTGCTGGATAGCATCCTATAATATTTTTCATAATAAATTACAAAATATTATCTTCCATGTGGACAAAACCATGACTGCTACAGCATTTTTCTGAACTTACCCTTAAACCTTCTATATAATGTAAAACCCATTTTTGTGAGTAAAGGCTCAACATAAGGAGAGCACACAGTGCTGACATTTAAAAGACTAGTTCCATCATCTGTTCTCTTAGAATGACATTCGCAAGGAAATTCTGGATCACGGCTTGTTGCCTTTCCATGTCACCTGGAGTGTACCCCATCAGATTTGCCCCTGAGCAGTCAGTCACTCCCTCATGGTCTTTGAACAACAGTTGGCACACTGCCCTCTGCAGGCGCCTTGGAAAGTTGTAAGCTGGACAAGGGGTAATCTCAGTTCATAGGAAGTTTACAGCATCCTTCCGATGATCAACTCTGCATACGTGCCTTAAACTTTGAAAAATGACGCAAAGATTAGGTAATTCAAGAAGGCTGTGGAGACACAAAGATTTTGATCCCCGGGAGGGGGTTCTGTGGGCGCCCCTAAGCCAGCTAACTGGTGCCACCAGTGCCACTGGTGGAGCTGCCCAGTGGAGCTCACTGTGTGAGTTGCTTTTCATGATTTTAGAAAACTCAGAAGCGTTTCTTGTTTTTGTTCGATTTTGTTTTCTAAGAAATTCACCAGATGTAGCCAAAAGAAAGGAGGTATCTTATTTCTTATGGTTTACTGGGCGAAACTGTTCCCTTTTTCTTGACCTGTTTCATCAATAAGATTAAAAAGTTGGGCAAGTTGACATCAGATTCCCATGGGTCCTAGAAACCTGAGATGTATAACCCTCTTATGATACTAAGTATAAATAAATGTAAATTTAATTTATATATTTTTAAAGCTTTAATTGTATACATTTTTTTATCGTTTTTGACAGAGACAGAGAGAAGGGAAAGGGCCTACAGCAGTCTCCATAGTTGTACATCATCAGTTTTTGACATGGTTTCGTTCCACACAGGTGGGCGGGGCTGCATAGGATGGGAATTGGGCTGGGGGCCTCTCTCATGGGAGGCATGTCCCCTCGATCTGGGGGCCAAACCTGGTGGGAAAGGGAGGGGGAGTGGGTGGGTGAGAACCGAACAGGGGGCCTCCTGCATGGGAAGCACGCCCCAGTTCAGCATATGGGTCCAAATGGGCCGGGGCTGTGATTCGACCCTCGGTCCTCAGGGCTGCAAAGCAAGTGCTTAACCCACTTAACCATCCTGGCTTCCCCTCAATTACATTTAATAAGTAGAACTTCTGTTATAAAAACGCCTATTGAATATTCTTTTTTATTCAAATAACTACCCTCCTAGGCGGATATCATTTCTCTCAAAGTGTCAGTTCAGTCTTTGTATATCTGTTTTTGAGGATTTATTTTTACTTTCCAATTTATTTATTTATTTATTTATTTTTAATCTGGGTCCATTTAGCTAATTGGGTTGAACTTCAACCATATTCTGTCCAAAAATGAGAATTTGGAACATGTATTAGGGATGCTTGTTTTCTATACCTACTGCTACTCTCATAAAAGCAAACAAGCTTCCCTAAGCAAGTAGGCATTATTCTGGTGATGAGTAACAAGAAAACCACCATAATATAGTATCTTGGTCTTTACAAAATAAACCTAAAACGTATGTGACCCATGCTTAAGTCTAATTCCCTACAACCATTTCTTCATCCTTCTTAAGTACTCCCCTCACACACACACTTTCTCTTACTGCTTGTACTTTATCTAGCAAGTGAATCAAATTGCTAATAAAGCAAAGTCAAATTTATATGTGATGCCTTAGAACAGTGGTTTTCAAAGCCTAGTGCCAGAAATAGCAGTGTCAGCATCATCTGGAACATGCTAGAAAAGTCTCACCCTATTAGAAACTCTGTGTGGGACCCAGAAACTGATGTTTTAGCAAACCCTCCAGGGAACTCAGATGCACTGTCCAATTGGTGAACCATTGCCTGGGAACATGCTAATGTAACTGCTCAAAAGAAAGAATCCTGGGCTGGCAGTCATGAGACCTGGGGTTCCGCCTGGGAAAGGAAGGATGGTAAGCTACATGAACCCGTCTGGTTCACACATTTACCAGTCACACAATCCTCACTTCCCATCCTGAGGAGGAAGAAGGGCAGCACAGAAAGGCCAAGCCATTTCAGTAATTAGTGTGATGCTGCCCAGAAGCAGAAAGCTAGAGGAAAGATGGTTCCCACTTTACCCCGCGTGCTGATGCACCGAAGACCAGACGTCCCGCTTTTGGCGGGACAGTCCTGATTTTTAACAATTTGTCCCGTGTCCCGCGGTGTTTTAAAAAAGTCCCGATTTTTGGAAAGAATGCACGACAAGCTAGGGAACGGCGGGAGATAGACCAAATTTTTAATCAAGAACCCCCTCCCCCCCGGTCAATGGTGTCCCGCTTTACCAATGTTAAAATCTGGTCACCTTAAGCGTGCCCTGCTGGACTCTCCCCTAATCCCTGTCAGGATTAGCTTCACAGTGTGAAGAGTCAGAACCAGCTAACCCAATGAAGAACAGATGGAATTTTAGTGCTTTCATTCTTAGAAGACAATCAAAAGAAACAATAAGACAAATCACACATTCTTTCTCTTATCAGTGAAGCCAGTTTCTCCCCCTCAATGCCACCCACTCTGTGTGAGCATTTGACTTTCAAAATTTGTCATTGTCCAAAATACTGTAAAAGGTTCATCTCTGCAGCCACAAGTATTACATCTTTCCCTTTGATTTGGAAGCAGAAACACGGCTCTTCTATCGTAACCATAAACCAACCGCCCACACACAACACAGTGTTTCAATAAACACTAAGTGATGCAAGATGCTCCATTTCAATATAATGGGTTACTTAATGAAGCCCATCACTAAACAAAGCAACTAAGGAAAATTTGGTACAAAACAAATAACTGTTTTGCCCCAAACAAACTGTCTTATGAGGTGAATGTCTTTGGAAACTCTTTGAATGGTTAGGAATTGGACCAGTGAAATGAACCTTAACAGTAAACCTTGAACGTTTTTCTGGTGTTAAAGTTGGCAAACAGCTTAGCAATATTTATTAAGAAAATTCATGCTGAACAAATTAATGCTTCTCTTGAATTGCTTCCTAGTGGAGTTTTATGTACAGATTATTGG